>JASEKS010000393.1:0-75661 GCA_030770415.1 Pleoardoris graminearum
GATAAAAGAGTTATTAATAGAGACTTAACTAGAAGTCCTAAAAAAGAAAATAAAAGAATACTATTAGAAAATAATTTAGAGATTACAACTAGATAATTATAAAGAGTTTTAAAAGAGGAGGGATATATAATTAATATAAGTAAAAAAAAACTAATAATAAACAAAGAAAGCGCTAAAAAAAAAGTAAAATACGCTAAAGAATAATTAAAAAATATTAAAAATATAAACTTTAAAAAAATAATATTTTCTAATGAGTCAGCAATAAAAAGGGGTTAAGAGAATAGATAATATTATAGAAAAAGGGGTAATAATAGAGTTGGAAGAGAACTGGCTGTTAGCTAATTACGAAGTAAGTTATTTTAACTTTTTAAAATATTAAAATATATAACTTTTTATATATTTTTAAGCTATAGTTTTAGTTTTTTAATATTATTTATATTAATTATTTTATAGGCCGAGACCTTACCCTATAAGTTTGGGGTACAATTTGGGTAGGAGGTAGAAGTAATTTAGTGTTTATTAAAATATCTAATTCTTTTACTTCTTATACTAATAAGGACTATATAAATAAAGTCCTTATACCTGAGCTTAAACCCTATATAAAAAGGGGTAAGTTTTATAATACTTTTTTACCTCTTTTTTTAATAATATAACAATATATATATATATATATTATTATATTATATTATAATTATAATCTTTATATTAATATTAATTTAGGTTAGCAATTCTAATAAGATAACGTCCCTATTTATAAAACAACGGACGTTTTAAACTGGTTTAAAAATAATAAAATTAAATTATTTTCTTACCTAGTCTATAGTCCTGATTTAGCCCCTATAGAAAATATATAGGGTTATTTAAAATAAGGACTAAATAAAAATAAAAAGGCTACTTTAGGGGTAGGATCTAGTATATAAAGTATAGAGGCTTTTAAAAGAGTTATTAATAAAGAGTGGTAGAATATACTATAAGAAGTTATTAATAACTGTATTTTATCTCTTCCTAACCGTTATAAGGCGGTTATAGAAGCTAAGGGCTACTATACTAAGTATTAGTAATTTATTATTACCAGTTTATTATTAGAAATTTAAAAAAGTGACTTTTATATATAGTTCTATAAATAATATATAAATATATAAAAATACTTTATATACTTATATATTATAGAAACTAGTATAATATATATAAAAACTAGCTAATTTTATACATTAAATAAAAAGTTATAATAGCCTAAAGTAGGACTCTAAAAATTGTCTATGTTCACTGAATTTTTTTTACTTTTGAACCCCTTAGTAAGCAGCCCCTGAATAGGTGAATAGTATCTGCTAGTCTTTCTCTTTAAAACGGTATTTTTTGCGTATTTTTAGGCCTTATAACTAAAAAGTTATATTATATTAAAAAAGGCAATTTTTAGATTACTCTTTTCCCAATGTCCCCCCCCTGTATTATTCTCTACCTTAAATAAGAAAGTATAACTCTTCTTTTACTATTTTTTTTTATAAATTTTACTATAAAGGTATATATATACTACTCCTTTTTTGAAACCCCTTTTGGTCGCCCCGAGCCACCACAGCCACACTTTTTATTTAATTAATATATAAATATATAAATTTTACTATATCTTTATATAACTAAAATTAAACTTTATAGTTTTTATAGGTATTATTAAAATAAAGAATAGTATTTTATTTAAGTAAAAAAAGGCGCGTTAGAATTAAATTAAAATTAAAAATAATATTAACTAAAAGATTTTTTAGCCTATTAAATAGACTAGCTAGTTATACTATATTAAAATAAAAGTTAGGGTAGTCTTTAATATAATCTAGCTAGTTATTACTATTAGTAAAAGCCTATACTATATACTGTAGGTTATCTAGCTTAATTATTAAATGCTAGAATAAAGCTAGTATTATAAATATAATAAACATTTCTAAATTTTATATATAGTATTTATAAAAAGGAAAGAAAGCTATTACGTACGCTATTTTAAACGCGTTATATATAGTTTATAGTTCTATTTATAGTTCTATCTAAAATAATAACTTATAAATACTTATCTCTATTTTATAGTTATTATTTTACCGTTATTATAGCTGCTGTCTAATAAGTTATTTATTAAATTATTACTTTACTAGCTGTAAAATTTAAAAAATCTTATATTTAATAGACTTTAGTTATAGAGTCTCTGTTTTTATTTACCTATATTAAGTAAGGACGTAGTATATATAAAGTCGATACAGCTCCTATAAATAAATATAAAAAAAATAAAATTCTTAAAAATATTACCTATAAAAAGCCGAAAAAAATTATAAGAATAATAAAAATAATAAAAAGTTTTTATAGGCCGACGCTCCTGCTAGTAAAAGGCCTAACTTTAATAGTAAATATAACTTTACTTTTAACTTAAATTATTATCTATTAAGAGAATTCTGTATAATCTAAATTAAAAAAGTATATATTTATTATCTAAGACCCGGCTATATACTTAATTAAAATTAGCCTAATTTTTATAAAAAGGATTGTATACCCTTAGTGCTAATTAAATAGCTTTAAATAATAAATATTTAAAATACTAATATTAACAACGCCTATAATAGTAATTATAATATTAGGCGTTAAAAAAAGTATAGTTTTTAAAAATAATTACTTTTAAAAACCCTTATCTATATATAAAAAGGAGATTTTTAATACTTTTTAGTATTATTTTATAACAGAACAACGTATACTAGTAAGGTAATTAAGTCTATAACTATTTTTTATTTTATTAAGTAATATTTACTATACGACTTATAGTTTATAAAAATAACTTATTACTATCACTATATATAGCGCAATAAATTATTTATTTAATTATAATAAAAATCTACTAGATAAACTACCCTATAACGGTTAGATAAAACTAAAAATATAAGTTAATACGTCTAATAAGATATTAGTTACTATATATATTTTTTTGGATAGTAGCTATACTAAATAAGTTATTAATACTAATTTTATATACGCCTATAAGCTCTAGATAGTTATAGTATAAAATTCTATTATTTTAAAACTTACTAATAGTAATATTATAAATAAAATAATATATATAGCTAAGATACGTATAGCGATTAGAGAATATATTAATAAAAATTAGTATTAAGTTATAGATATTATTAGTTATAACGTAATAATTAGATAACGATAATTTAAGACTTATAATTCTTTATATAAGTATAGTAAAATAATACATAAAGATATACACATACTCCTTCTTTTTCGAACCCCCTTTTGGGTCGTCCCGAGCCACCACAGTTACACTTTTTATTCGATTAATATATAAATATAATATAGTAAAATAATAATAATATTTAAGTTAAACTATTACTAGAGTAACTATCTATACTAGTCTTTACCTATTAAGATAATATATAACTAGTATAATAATAGTTATACTACAATAATTAAACTAAAAAATAAGAATAGTATTAATATAGTAATTATTTTAGCTAAAACTACTATAAAAATAGTTTATTATAATCTAGACTTTATTATTTATATAATACTAAAAAACTAGATACGTTTTAAAATAATCGAAAAGTAAAAGTACGCCTAGACCTCAATCCAGGGGTACAAACGCAGTAAGGGAACTGTTTTAAAATAAATAGTAATATAAATAATACCTAATATATTTATATAACTCTTATAAAAATTAAATAGATTACTACTATAGCTACGTAAGCTAACATTAATAAATTTTATTTAAAACTTAATTAACTACCCCCTATAATTAATAAAATTAAATAAAAATTACTATAATATTTCTACTATATTACTAATTTATAAAATTTTAAAAAAGTTACTAAACTATTCCTATATTAACCGGGCGTTAACTATAAAATATATTTAAAAAAAAGTAGCTAGTTAACTATATAACACTATTTTAGAGTATTACGTAAAAAGACTAAAATAATTAAGACCTATATATAGACTAAGATAGTAAAAAAATGTATTTATAAAAATAATTCGTTATTTATTACTTTACTATTAGTTATTAAGAAGTCTAAAAAAGATATCTATATATATATTAACTATCGTCGCCTTAATAAAATTATAGTTAAAAATTATAACGCCCTACTAATGCTAAAAAAAATACTTACCTATATCAATAAGGCGTAGGTGTTTTCTAAATTTAATATTATTATAGTATTTAATAAAATCTAAATTTATAAAGATAATTAATATAAACCTACTTTTCTTACGCGGTTTAGTCTATTTAAATATATAATTATACCTTTTAGATTATATAATACTCCTAGTACTTTCTAATATTATATTAATTAGCTATTATATAATTACTTAGATAACTTTTACTCTATATACTTAAACAACGTTATTATATTTAGTAAAAATAATATAAATTATAAATAATATTATTTTTAAGTACTATATAAACTCCGTAAAGCTAGACTATATTTTAATATTAATAAATATAAATTTTTTATATAACGCGAGAGCTACTTTAGTATAATCTTATTAATATATAGATTAAAAATAAATCTAGCTAAAATTAAAGCCGTTATAAAGTAGCAGTAACCTAAAATAATTAAAAATAATTAAGCATTTATTAGGTTTATAAACTTTTACTAATAATTTATATATTACTTTTTTTAGGTTATAAAACTACTAATTAAGTTAATATATAGCGCTATAAAAAAAATTATACTAATATCCGCTACTAAAAATACTTTTAAGTAGCTTAAACGCGCCTTTATTAACGCTCTAATACTTACTTATTTTAATCCTAATATATATATAATTATAAAAACTAACGTATTTAATTAAGTTATTACTAGTATACTTTTTTAGTATAAGAACAATATCTTATAGGCTATTATCTTTTTTTTAATGAAAATAAAATCTATAAAGCTTAACTACCCTATTTATAATAAAAAGCTTATAGTAATTATCTACACCTTTAAAAAGTAATAACTTAAACTTACCAGTATACTTAATTTTATAGAGGTATTCTCTAACTATAAAGCTTTAAAATACTTTATAATAACTAAATAGTTAAATCGCCGACAAGCCTAATAGACTAAGTTTTTATTAGAATTTAACTTTATAATTAAATATAGGCCTAGTAAAAAAGGTATAAAGCCTAATATATTAATATAATAAACTAGAAACGTTTCTATAAATATATATAATAATTAAATATAATACTAATAGTAGATACTATTACCATTTAAATAATTTAAACTACTTATATATACTATATACGACGTATATACAGCGTATAATAATAGCTTTTAATACGCTATATATTTAGCTAAAATTTTAATAAATATAATAAAATTAGATACTATAAACTTAGCTTAATAAGTCTATAAAATTAATAAGAAACTATTTATCTTTAATAGTTAGGGTGAGGATACTACTTTAAAACTTTATAATAGTTATAAGTATACTAATAATATAGACCTATTATAACTACTTAAAATAATTAGTCTCTATAATAACGTTATTAAAGCTATAATTAATACTATAAAGAGCGGTGCGCGCCGTATACCTTATTAATTTTATTATAAATAAAATATTTATATTAAGTTATAAAACTACCGTCTTAATAATAACTTATTATATATTAATAATAAGGTTTTTATTTTATATAATAAGGAGCTCCATACGCGTATTAAATAACTATATTACAGGGGGGTGAACTCAAAAAAGAGTAATCAAAAAAAATACCTTTTTTAAAATAGTATAACTTTGTAATTAGTAAGCTAAAAAATACGAGAAAAATAGCGTATTAATAAGAAAGACTAGAAGATTCTATTCACCCTGTTAGGGGCTGCTTACTAAGGGGTTCAGGGGTAAAAAAAAATCAGTGAATATAGAAAATTTTTAAAGTCCTACTAGAGGGTATTATAACTTTTTATTTAAGGTGTAAAATTAGCTTATTTTTATATATATTATAATAGTATCTATAATATATAAGTATATAAAATATTTTTATATATTTATATATTATTTATATAATTATATATAAAAGTCAAATTTTCACATTTTTAATAATAAACTAGTAAATAATATATTACTAGTACTTAGTATAGTAGCCTTTAGCTTTTATAACCGCCTTATAACGGTTAGGGAGTGATAAAATACAATTATTAATAGCCTCTTAAGGTATTTTATACTACTCTTTATTAGTAACTCTTTTAAAGGCCTCTATACTTTCTAAACTATTTCCTACACCTAAATTAGCCCTTTTATTTTTAATTAGCCCTAATTTTAATAAACTCTATATATTTTCTATAGGGGCTAAATCAGGACTATAGACTAGATAAGAAAATAGTTTAATTTTGTTATTTTTAAACTAAGTTAAAACGTCCTTAGTTTTATAAATAGGGACGTTATCTTATTAAAATTGCTAACCTATATTAATATTATTATAAAGATTATAATTATAATATAATATAATAATATATATATATATATATATATTATATTATTAAAAATAGGGGTAAAAAAATATTTTAAAACTTACCCCTTTTTATATAGGGTTTAACCTCAGGTATAGGGACTTTATTTATATAGTCCTTACTAGTATAAGAAGTAAAAGAATTAGGTGTTTTAATAAATACTAAATTACTTTTACCTCCTACCTAAATTGCACCCTAAATATATAGGGTAACGTCGTAGCCTATAAAATAATTAATTATAATTAATATTAAAAAACTAAAACTATAGCCTAAAGATATATAAAAAGTTATATATTTTAATATTTTAAAAAGTTAAAATAACTTATTTTATAATTAGCTAGTAACCAATTCTCTTCTAACTCTATTATTACCCCTTTTTCTATAGTATTCCCTTTTAGCTTTACCCCTTTATATTGCTAACTTATCAGAAAATATTATTTTTTCTAGTTTTATATTTTTAATATTTTTTAATTATTCTTTAGCGTATTTTACTCTTTTTTTAGCGTTTTCTTTGTTAATAAGAGGCTTTTTAGTACTTATATTAATAGAGTACTTCTCCTTTTTTAAAAACTTTTATAAAGCCCTTTTTGTAATATTTAAATTATTTTCTATTAATAATCTTTTATTTTCTTTTTTAGGGCTTCTAGTTAAGTCTCTATTAATAGCTCTCTTATCTCTTAGAGTTAACTTAATAACTCGGCCTTTTTTAATCTTATTTATATTATAATCTTTTTTATTTTTATTTTTAATACGTTGTATAGTATTATAAATAGTCTTTTTTAACTTATTTAAAGTTATAGCAATTAAAAAAAGTAAATTATTTACTTTTAAAAGTAGTTAAACTTTAGATTCGAGTTTTGACAAATTTGGCGCTATTTTAAGAAAATAGGAGTCTAGATTTATAAAATCTAAAAGATATTATAATATACTATAATATTAATAATATATTACGTAATTAATAATTATATAAGTCTTAGCAAAATTTTTATAATTAATATAATTATATAATTAGATTACTAATATACTTCGAAATTCTAGTTACGTGACCTATACTAGGCCTAAAAGGGTATAGTTAAAATTTTAGTTAAATATATTTACTAACTAAAAAGTTGTAAGACCCTAAAAAATAGGTTTTAAAAATTGCCATGTTTAGGTAATTTTAATTTATTATAGGTAATAAATATAACGTAACTAAAATTCTTATATAAATTTCTATTACTTTCTCTTTAAAACGGTATTATTCACGAATTTTTAGGCTTATTAATTAATTTTATATAAATTTTTAAAAAAGCTATCTTTTTTGATTACTCTTTTTTGAGTTCACCCCCCGGTATAATAACTACACTACTAAATATAATAAAAAGTATAAAATATACATATAATTATTATAATACTATATATATATTTGGTCGCCCCGAGCCACCACAGCCACACTATTTGTTCGATTAGTATACAAATATATAATATACTATATATATATATTTATATACTAATCGAACAAATAGTGTGGCTGTGGTGGCTCAGGGCGACCAAAAGGGGTTTTAAAAAAGGAGGAGTATGTATATACCTTTATACTTAATATATAATAGTATTATTAACTATACTATATAGATAGCGTCGTGTAATATATATATAACTATTTTATTTATATTAAAGTAAAATTAAAACGCGAAGGTAAGTATAGCTTATTATACCTTTTACTTATACTAGATATATATTAAATAAGTATATCTATTAACTTTATTACGCTGTTACCTAAAAGCTATTATAATAATTATAATTATAGATATATTATAGTTCTAGTTAATTAACTATTTAAAAAAAAATTTATACCTTTAACGTCTTTTAAATCGAAAACTTATATTTAGACTTTTATTAAATACGTTTAGTATAAAAAAAAATATCTACTAGAGTTTATAACTAATTATAATACGTAATTTATATTTTAGTTTTAAAAATAGTTATATAAAAGAATTAGTATAACGCTAAAATTATTTACGGTTATTTACCTAATAATAAATATATAAATAAAAATTACTAATTAGGTATTAAAAGCTTATTTACGCTATTTTATTAACTATAAGTAAAATAACTAGATAGAGCTATTACCTATTATAAAGTTTAAAGTAAATAGTAGTATTATATTAATAAGTATAATACTATTTAAAGCTATAAAGAGATATTTATTATATATAAGTACTAAACCTTTTAGTGTATTACTAAAAAATAAAAGGTAATACGCAACGCGTAAGCTATAAATAGACTTCTTATATATATAAACTATATAAGATAATAACTATATCTAGTACTAATATAGATATAGATAAAAATAAAAAAATATACTAATAACTAATAACTACTAGTCCTAAATATTTACGTAAATAACTAAATTATATTTAATATATATAATATCTATACGTATTACTTTAAAAGACTAAAAAATAAAAATCTTAAATTATTTAAATATATATTTATATACTAATTGAACAAATAGTGTAGCTGTAGTGGCTCAGGGTAACTAAAAGGGGTTTTAAAAAAGGAGTATGTGTATATCTTTATACTTAATTAGACTATTTAAAATTATAAACGTTTATAAAGGGTAACTAAATAACTATTATAGTATAGATTAAACTTTTAAACTTAATGTTACTAGTTATACTATACTTAAAAACGTCTATCTATAGTTCTACTCGTAATTACTTTACTTATAAAATACAACGCTATTATTAGAGTAGTAGTAAAAGCTATAAGGACTAATTACTATAAAAAAGATCTACTAATTTATAATATTAAAGTAATACTAGACTATAAAATTAATAAATATATAATTAATTCTAATACGGGCTCTAAAGTCCTATTAAAGTTTTTTATTAAATAGGAAAATTTTAATAACCCTAACTAGTAACCTTATTTTAATATTATAAACTATTAAGAAGATTTTATAAAATACTATTAGTATTATTTATAAACGCTCTAATAATTAAGTATATCTTTTTTAAAAGCTTATAATATATAAATAGCTATCGCCTAGTTTATAATAAATAATTAACTAATAATAAATAATTAATAAAGGTATATATATACTCCTCCTTTTTTAAAACCCCTTTTAGTCGCCCCGAGCTACTACAGCCACACTATTTGTTTAATTAGTATATAAATATAAATATAAATAAATAATTAAAAATAATTAATAAATAATAAGGTATAACTAGTAGATAAGTAGTATAATAAAATTATAAAAATAATATGTCTTAGTATAAAGGGCTCTCTTAAAGATATAAGTAGTAAATAAAAAAAGTTAAACTTACCTATTATACTTATAACTCTAATAATTAGATTATAATAAAAGTAGTTTTATAGTTTACTATTTAAGTAGTTATACGTTTTACTGCTCTAATAAAAATATTTTACTTTTATAAGTATCTAACTCCGCCCTACTATATAAAAGTTAAAAATATATAAAACTAATTATAAAGCTTTAAGAATAAAACTTTTTAAAGGGGGGAATAGTATTATAGGTAAATATACTCTCGCTTAAATATAAATACTAAAACAGATATACCTACGCTAATTTACGTTAGCGTTTTAGTATATACCTTTATTTTATTTTAAAGTATCTAATTAGCTTTCTATATATAGATTCTTATTAAATATTAATATTTACTTTTTAAGTCTTTATAACACCTTAAAACTATACTAAAAAGAAGGTATAAATAGTAAATAAAAATAATATAAAGCTACACTAGTAAATAGGTTAGAGTTAAATTAAAGTTAGGTTAGCTTATATAAAACCCTAACCTAACTATACCCCTAACTTATTTGTTTTAACACTAGTATAGGTTAGGGTTAAATTAAAATCGTACGGACTAGGTATTAAAGTTAAATAAAAGTTATATAGACTATAAATTAGAGTTAAATTATAAAATTTAGATTAGGGTCTTCTAATTAAGATATATATTATAATTAGTTATTATAGTGTATTATAGTTTATAAAATAGATAGTTATATTTAAGATATAATATTGTTTCTTTATTATCTACGCTATACTCTATACTAATATATAAAAGTTAAAAATCTAGAATTCCTACTATACTTTACTAAGTACCTAAGCGCTAGACGTAAATTCTTAGTTTAAATAGTAACTTTTTTAACATAAATATAATTTATATTATAGTCTATAATAGTTAGTATATAGTAAATAATATAGTATAAGTTATTAAACTTTTAAAATATTTAACTAAAAAGGCTTCAGAGGCTTCTTATATAGTTTATAGTATAAAAAATTAAAATTAGTAATTTTTACTAGGGAATTCTATAGTAATAATTTTACAGACTAATTAAGTAAAAAGTATTTTTTTAATTAAAAAACTAGTTTTTTACTAATAGTGTTAAATCTTATAAAGGATAATAGTTATATAATATTAATACCTAACTATTATTAAAAGCTATAATAACCTACTTCCTAGCTTAAATTAGTATTTTTTTTTAGGCTATCTACTATCTTACTACTAGTAGCTACTTTCTTAAGTTACTTAAAATTTTTAGGAGCTTTTTTAAACTACTTTTTAAAAAGAGCTATTTTATAAAAAGTTATTTTATAAGTAGATTTTTTACTACGATCTAGATAGGTACGTAATATTATAGTAGTAGAGTAGGTAATTAAATATATATTAGGCTATTATAATTATATATAATAATAAGAAGAAGATAATTAAGTTGGTAGTAAAATAGGTAAAAGTAATAATTAAGTATTTATACGTAATTAGGCTAGTAGTATATAGACTACTACTAGTACTACTACCTAATTATATATAGACTACTTTTTAAATTAAACTAGTATTTTTTTACTTTTACTATTTTGTTATACTTTACTTTATATCCGACTTATATATTATTATATACTTTTATTATATTAGCGTACCGTATTATAGATTCTATTAAATAAAAGACTTTTAATTATATAAATAGGCTACTACTATGTTATAAAATTAAAATTCTACTAGATTTTAAGTATAATAAGTAGGATAAGCTTACTAGAGTAATTAATATAGTTATTTATAATCGTATTTTTTAACTAGTATAGGGTTTTACTTATAAAATAAATAAAACTAATAAAATTTTTAGAATACGCAGTATAGGCGGCTTATAAAAAAGTTATTTAATAAATCTATAAATACTATTTAAGGGCTAGCTAAGCTTAAGCACTTACGCTATAGTATAAAAAAATTAATTAAATATAAAAAATATAAAACAGAAAGTTTTAAAAAAAGCTACTACAGTAAATTATTTAGTAAAATTTTAACTTATAAAAAAGCTTAAAGCTACTAAATAAAATACCTAAAAAGAAGTAGTTAAATTAAAACTTAAAAAGCTTAAAAAAAAAGGTTTCGTAATAAGAAAAGTAGTAAGTTATTACAGCTATTTATTATAATTTTATATTAATAAAGTATAGCTAAGTAGCTGCGGATAAAGCTTAAATATATTATTAAAAAATAAAATAATATTATATTAGAAGTTAATAATAGGCGGTATATAAAGGTCTTAGAGAAACTTTTTTAAACTAATATAAGTAGCCTTAATAAAAAAAACTAAAAGTCGTATAGTAACTTATATATATAGAATAAGTAATATTTTATAGAGAATTATATAAAATACGTATCTAAAGAGATTAATAAAACTAAAGTTAAATATATTTAAAAGTAAAAAGGTTAAGAATAAGTAGTATACTTTTATAGAGAATATAATATTAAAAAAGCTAGTAATAGTAATAGCCTAAAATTAAAAATAAGTATATTATATTATTTTATTATATATATATACTAATTACTATAGGGAGCGTAAGCTAATACTTTTTAAAAAGCTTTTTAGTAATAGTAATATAACCCTTAAAACTAATAAATTATATATTTTAGATAATAAAAGTAATAAGTGTAAAGAGGTAATAATTTAAAAATTAATAAATATTATAAGGGGTTTAGTAATAAATATAAAACAGAAGAATAGTAGTAAAAGTTATAAATAAAACTATAAATAGAGAATAAGAAGTCTTTTAAGAAAAGTAAATAGGATAGTACTTCTAAAATAATATAAGAGGGTTTCTCTAATAATAATATATAAGTAAAAATTATTAAATAATACTACTATACTAATATATTTATATACTAATTAAATAAATAGTGTAGCTGTAGTAGCTTAGGGTAACTAAAAGGGGTTTTAAAAAAGAAGAAGTATATATATACTTTTATACTTAATATATTAAAAAAGTTAGGTAAGGCTAGATTAAAAAAGATATAGCGCTGCGCTAGCGTACTAGCGCGCTTAGTACTTAGCGCGCCCCTCCCTAAAAAAAATATTAAATTAATAAAGTCTAATATAAAAAGTCTAGTATAGATACTATATTCTTTAGAAGAGAGATATATAGAGTACTACTTATATATTTCTTTTTTATCTTCTCTTATAGTTAATATAGCTAAATAAAATATTATTTTCTTCCTTTTTTAAAGGTCCTAATACTATTCCTCCCCTTATTAATACTAATAATAAGATAATTATAATTAATCTTAAAATATTTATAGTTATTTAAACTCTTTCTATAATATCCTTCTACTTAATAATAGGTAATAAAGATATAACTCTAGTAAACGCTTACTAGTATAAGTACCTTATTTATTTAGAAGTAGCTAACCTTAATTACAACTTATTAAATAAAGTTATAGCTATTTTTAATAATAGGTACTACTCTAAGTTAAATAAGCTAAACGAGTTAATTAGATTATTAATAAAAAAAGTAGTTAAAGTTATAAATATTAGGTTAGTAGTATTAGTAGTAATAATATTAATAGTAGCGGTTTTAATAATAGCGGTTTTAATAGTAGTAGCTTTAATAGGTAAAGATATAGTAAAAGTAAAAAAGATAGAAAAATATAATATATAGTTTATAGTAGAGTTAATAGGCGAGGCGAGTATTTTATAGATATAGTAAATACTTTTTAGTGTAAAAAATATAGTAAAGGTAAAAGTAAGAGCGGTAGTAAGAGTAAAAATAATAGTAATAGTAGTAGAGGTAATAGTAGAAGTAAAAGTAATAGTAAAAACGTTTTAAGGGTAATTAATATTTAAAAAGTTTTAGGGGGGCCTATATATATAGGTGTAGTAATACGTAGACTAGGTATATAAATAAGTATACTTAGTGTCGCGTTATTATAGGTAAGAAAGGATTTATAATTATAAATAAAAATATTAATTATTATTAAACACTATATTACCTGTGTGTGTAGGCGGAGCGAAAAGTAATAAAAATAAATATAACCTCTGTTTTATAAAAATAAAATTAAAAAAGTAACCGATAGGTTATAACAGCAGTTATTGGCTACTACTATACTAAAATAGTTAATACGTGTTTTAATATTAGCCTACTACTAATAAACTTAAGGCTAGAAAACTCTATCTAAAAGCTTTATTATATAATTTTTTAAAATTAAATTTTTTTTAGAATTATAAATAGTGTATTATATCTATATTATATAATATCTTAGTTATTATTATACTATATTATTTAGTATATTACTTTTTATTATTAAAACTAAAGTTTTATAGATTTATACCTACTAAATACTTTTTAATTTCCTTTTAAAATTATTATATGTTAGTATTTTAGAAAAATATTTAAAATAATAAGTATAAAATAATTATAATCTAATATATAATTATAAGTATTAAAAATAGTATATAATTTATTTAAAGGTAAATAAGAATTAATTATTAGAACTTTTTAATTATTAAATATTATCTAATAATTAACTAATATAAATATATAGTATATTACTGTATAATATAAAGGCATACACATACTCCTCCTTTTTTGAAACCCCTTTTGGTCGCCCCGAGCCACCACAGCCACACTATTTGTTCGATTAATATACAAATATATTATAAACTAAATATTTATAGTATACAATTAGAATACTATAAATAATTTATTAATTAAATTATTATATTACGTAAATTTATTATCCTAATACTATAAAATATATTAACTATTTTAATATTATCTAAAATTAGATTAAATTTATTATATAATATATTAATTAATATACAGTATTATATATTATATATAATTATATATTTTTTATTATTTTATTAAATAACTATTGTTTTATTAAAAATATAATAATTTCAGATTTTATTATATAAATTATTAATTATTTAATAATATATTAGTAAATATTATTTATATATTCTTTATATAGAATAAAATTATATTATAATAATTTTAGTCGGCCCAAGCTACTATAGCTACACTATTTATTTAATTAGTTTATAAATATATATAAATATTATAATATTATATTTAATTTTAATTAATTCTAGAAAATTTAAAAATATTAAAAAACTAATCTTTACTAATATAGTAATCTAATTAATAATATATTAATAGTATTATAACTATATACTATATATATTTAGTTTATAATATATTTTATATATAGTTTATAATATACTATATATTTATTTTAATTAATTATTAGATAATATTAAATAGTTAAAAAATTATAATATACTTAATTCTTATTTACTTTTTAGAATAGTATATGCTATTTTTATTACTTATTATTATTAATATTTTAATTTTAATAATAAAAAATATATTAAAATTTTTTTAAATTATTATTAATCTTCTTCTCTTGCTTATTATTTTTCGTATTTAAAATTTATAATTTACTAGTCTTAGAAGTTATATTATTATTATTAATAAGCTCTTTTTTTCGCTTCTTATAGTAATTAGGATATATATATAAAAAAATAAGAGATTAAACTTACTTTTAATTTTAAGCTATTGCTATTACTAGTTTTTTTTAATATTATATTCTTTATAAAAATACACTACTTTATTTTAGTTACTTTACTGTTAAATATATTTAATTATAGTTCTACTAAACTCTTTAATATATATTTTATATAATTTTCTATATAATACTACCTAAACTATATATATAAATTACTATATAATCTTTAGTTTTTTTATTTAAACTATATATATTAACTTAAAAAATTCTTTTTAAAGTCTTTATATACTACCTTTTATTAACTTTTAATATAAAATTTTTATTTTTTAAGAATACCTATATATTTTATTTATAACTACTTAGTTATACTATATTAATATAAAACTGTAATAAATAGTTATAATTATTTACTACTATTTTTAATATAAAATTACCTTTTCTTAAACTTTTTAAGTTTATTTGAATTATTTTTTTAAGGTATTTTATTTAGTCGCCCTAAACTTTTTTATAAGTTAAAATATTACTAAATAATCTACTATAGTAGTTATTATTAAAGCTTTAATTTTTATATATTTAATATTTAATTAATCTTTTTATACTACACCATAATTATTTAAGCTTTTCTAGCTCTTAAATAGTATTTATAAATTTAGTAAATATATTTTTTATAAATTACTTATACTGTGTATATTAAGAATTTTATTAATTTTACCTATTTTATAAGTAAAGTCTTATACTAATTAAGAAATATTATTATAAATAATTATATTAATTAATCTAGTATACTTACTTTACTTATTACGTCTAAAATTAAGTAAAATTTTAATTTTATAAAATAGTAATAGTCTATTTATATAATTAAAATATTTTTATTTAATAGAATCTACAATATAATATACTAATATAATAAAAATATATAATAATTTATAAGTTAAATATAATATAGAGTATAGTAAAATAGTAAAAATAAAAAATACTAGTTTAGTTTAAAAAATAATTTATATATAATTAAGTAATAGTATTATTATAGTACTAATTTATATACTATTACTAGCCTAATATTTTATATTTACTTAATTATTACTCTTATTTATTCTATTACTAACTAACTTAATTTCTATTATTATATATAGTTACAACAGCGTAATATACGTTTAATTATTTATTTTACCTTTATAATATTACGTATCTATTTTAATTATAATAAAATAGTTACTTATAAATAATAATTTAATAAAGTTTTTAAAAGTTTTAAATAATTTAAAAAAATAACTACTAGTAAAAAGGGTAAAAAAAGATAATAAAAAATTTATAAATATTACTACTATAAATACTATAAAGAAATATAATACTAATTTAAATAAAGAAATAAATTTTTATAGCTATTAAAAAAAGTTAAATATTAATATTATATAGTTATTACTTTCTATATAATTATATACTAATATACGATAGTAAATAAGTTAAAGTTAAATTAAGATTAAGTTAGCTTATATAAAACTCTAATTTAATTATATTCTTAATTTAATTGTTTAATACTAGTATAGGTTAAAATTAAATTAGGCTTATATAAACTAGATAATAGAGTTAAATAGAAATTATATAAATTATAAATTAAAATTATAATATAAAATAGAAATTAGAATTTTTTAATTAGAGTAAATATTATAATTAATTATTATAGTCTGTTATTATTTATAATACAAATAATTATATTTAAACTATAATATAATATATTTATTATTTACGCTATATTATATACTGAATTAAATATTTAAAAATTTAAGTTATATTTTTATAAGTACCTTATTACTAACTTAGTATTTTTAGGTTAAATAATATTATTCTTAGTATAAATATTATTTATATTATAGTTTATAATAATTAATATATAGTAAATAATATAGTATAGGTTAAAGTACTTTTAAAATATTTAACTAAGAAATCTTTTAGAGCTTATTATATAGTCTATAATATAAAAAACTAAAATTAAAATTAATTATAAATAAATTTTATATTAGTAAACTTTGTTTTTTACTAATAGTATTTAATTTTATAAAAAGTAAATAATGTTTTATTATTATTAAAAGCTATAGAAATTCTTATTTTAGTTTAAATTAATATTTTTTTAGAATATTTTTATTAATTATATATATAGATTTTTCACTATATTTTTATTTTTATTACTAGTAGTTATTTTATTAAGTTACTTATAACTTCTAAATGTTTTTTTAGACTATTATATATAAAAAAATCTTTTTATTTTAATTTAAAGAGATACTTAATATTATAAAGATAAAATTAGTAATTAAATGTATATTAGACTATTATAATTATATACAATAATAAAGAGTAGTTAGTTAAATTAGTAATAAAATAAGTAAAAGTAGTAATTAAGTATTTGTAAAAAATTAAATTATTAATAGTATATAGACTATTACTAGTACTATTATCTAATTAAATATAAACTATTTTTTGTAATAAAACTAGTATTGTTTTATTTTTACCTTATTATATTTTATTTTATATCTAATCTATATATTATTATATATTTTTATTATATTATTATACTATATTAGTAATTCTATTTAGTAAATAACTTATAATTATATAAATAGACTACTACCGTTTTATAAAATTAAAATTTTACTAAATTTTAAGTATAAGAAGTAGAATAAGCTTAGTAAAGTAATTAATATAATTAGTTATAATAGTATTTTCTATTTAGTATAGAATTTTATTTATAAAGTAAATTAAATTAATATAATTTATAGAATACGCAGTATAAACGGCTTATAAAAAAATTATTTAATATATATATAAGTAGTATTTAAGAACTAGCTAAGGTTAAGCGCTTACGCTACAGTATAAAAATATTAATTAAATATAAAAAATATAAATATATAAATTTTTAAAAAAAGCTACTATAATAAATTATTTAGCAAAATTCTAATTTATAATAAAGCTTAAGACAACTAAATATAATATGAAAAAAATGGGAATAAGAGTAGAACTTAAAAAGTTTAATAAAAAATTTTATAATAAAAAGAATAGTAAGTTATTATAACTATTTACTATAGTTTTATACTAATATAGTATAACTAAGTAGTTATAAATAAAACTTAACTATATTTTTAAAATATAGAAGTATATGATATTAGAAATTAATAATAAATAATATATAAAAGCTTTAAATATTATTTTTAAGCTAATATAAGTAGGCTTAATAAAAAAAACTAAAAGATATATAATAACTTATATATATAATATAAATAATACTCTATAAAATATTATATGAAATATATATTTAGATAAATTATTAATATTATAATTAAATATATTTAAAAGTAAAAATACTCAAAATATATAGTATACTTTTATAAAAAAAATATAATATTAAAAAAGCTAGTAATAATAATAGTCTAAAATTAGAAGTAAGCTTATTATATTATTTTATTATATATACGTAGTAATTACTATAGAAAGTATAAGTTAATATTTATAAAAGATTTTTTTAGTAATAGTAATATAACTTTTAAAACTACTAAACTATATATTTTAAGTAATAAAAGTAATAAGTATTAAAAAGAAGTAAATAATAATTTAATAATTAATAAGTACTATAAGGAGATTAATAATAAATATAAAATAAAATAATAATAATTAAAGTTATTAGTAAAACTATAGATAGAGGATTAATTATATTTTAAAGAGAGTAAATAAAATAGCGCTTTTAAAATAATATAAAAGAATTTTATTAAAAATAATACTTAAGTAAAGATTATTAAATAGTATTATAATATATAAATAATTAATATATACTCTACTATTAGCGCGTTACTAATAATATAAAATTATAAAACTATATTTAGACGGTTTATTTTAAGATTTTTAAATATTAAATTTTTTTATAATTATAAATAGTTTTATATATTTATATTATATAATATTATAGTTATTATTATACTATATTAGTTAAAATATTACTTTCTATTATTAAAACTAAAGTTTTATTTTTAATATGAAAATTTTATAAGTATATACTTACTAAATACTTTTTAATTTTCTATTAAAATTATTATATATTAGTGTCTTCTAAAAATACTAATATATAATAAATATAAAATAATTACTACTTAATATATAATAATAAATAGTATAAATAGTATATACTTTTTTAAAAAGTATATAAAGATTAAATATATTAGAACTCTTAAATTATTTAATATTATTTAATAATTAATATAAATAAATATATAATGTATTATAAACTATATATTTATAGTATAAAATTAGAATCCTCTTAATAATTTATTAATAAACTATTATATTAATTATATTTATGTTTCTATAAAATACTTATATATTATAATTTTATAAAGAAATTAGAAAGTATTTAGTAAGTATTAGTATATAAAACTTAAAATTAAAAAAAAAAACTTTACGTTTAATAATAAAAAATAATATACTAATAAATATAATATATTTATAACTAAGATATTATATAATATAAATATATAAAAACTATCTATAATTCTAAAAAACATTTAATTCTAAAAAATTTTAATTTTATAAAATCTTATAATAAAATCTTATAATAAAATCTTATAATAAAATCTTATAATAAAATCTTATAATAAAATCTTATAATAAAATCTTATAATAAAATCTTATAATAAAAGCTTTTATATAGAGCGCTATAGTCTTAAGTTATTAATAAAGTACTAATATTAGGGCGCGTATTAACTATCTCTATATACTAACTATCTTAGTATAGTATATAGGGCACAGGCTAGTTAACGTTTATTATAGTTAATAATAATAGTCTATAAAGTTATTTAAAATATTACTAATACACGGGCCGCTACTAGTACTTATATCTATATTAATATAATCTAATAAGATATATAGCTGCTATATACTAACAATAAAATATTTAATTAAAGTTTTATTTAGTATTTTACTAACCCCCTATTATTACGAAAGTTTGTAATATTAAAAAACTTAAGAGATACTATATTTTATACTTAGTATTAATAACTATAGCTAAATACTTTCGCGAATTACTAAAAATTAAATCTAGCTACTAACTACTAAAAGTACTATACCTATTTAAAATAATCGCCTATAAAGCTGTTAAAAAAAATTAACTTAATTAAATTTTTAGCTGCGTATATTAAGTAAAAAAAAAAAAAAAAAAGAGAGATACTATTTACGTAGAATAAGTAGTAGGATATAACTAAGTAGGCTAAAGACTTTATAAGTATTACTTTATACTAGAATTCTTATACTTATTTTAGTTAAGTATAGGACTAATTTAAAAAAGCTATTAATTATATAAATAATTATCTATATATATTCTGCTTTAACTACGGCCTTATTTTTTAATATTTATTAGTAAAAGTTACTAGACTTAATTAAAATATTAAAACTAAGCACTTTATAAACTACCTAAGTACCTAGTTATATAAAAGTATATAAGTTCTTATTTATAAATAATAATTTATACTTTTTACCCTTTTCTTTTAATATTAAAATAAAACTATATTTATATTACTTTTACCGTATTCTACTATAACCTTTAAAAAAGAGCTTATATAAGTTATAGTTAAGTAGCTATTATTTTAGCGCTTTATTTAATTTCTCTAATTAGAGGCTATAATAATTAACTATTATAAATTTAGGCTAATATTCTAGAGTTAGTTTTAATAAGCTAAAATATATCTTTTTAATAATCTTAACTAAATAACTAAAATTTTACTTATAATAGATATATAGTTTATATGTAATTACCTTAGTTTTTTTACTATTAAGGTATATTATATTAATCGCGACTAGCGACTTTAAGAGAAGTTATTTAATTTTATTCTAATATATAAAAGGTATACTAATACTTTTATAGTAATAAATATACTATAAGTATTATTAGAGATAAATACTAAATTACGCCTTTTAGCTATTACTTATAATAATACTAGTAATAATAATACGCTTACTTATACTATTTAAAAGAAACTAGTTTCTAAAAATATTTTTTAGCGCTTATAAGAGAATACTATACTATACCTAGCTTATATTATTAATTTTTTTATTTAAAATATTATTAAGTATCTTAAGCTAACAGTATTACCTATAGTTAAAAATATAAAAATTTTATAAAAATAATATATTTAAAAAATAAAAGCGTAGGCGTTTATTTTAAACTTTTTTTATAAAATACGTATACTTTTATTATATATATTTATTATATACTAAGTAATTACTAGATTTAGGCTATTTATATTACTATTAATATATTATTATA
This sequence comes from Pleoardoris graminearum, assembly GCA_030770415.1. Taxonomy (NCBI): domain Eukaryota; kingdom Fungi; phylum Ascomycota; class Dothideomycetes; order Pleosporales; family Didymosphaeriaceae; genus Pleoardoris; species Pleoardoris graminearum. The sequence continues at coordinate 21,555 of JASEKS010000393.1, forward strand.
ACGTTACGAGCGTTTTATTATTATATAATAATATTTATTATTTAAAAAACGGCTGTCTGTTATCTGTAATATTAAAATATAATAAAATTTAATATTTACTATATATACGCGCGCACTTAAAATCTAAAAATATATTAATAAATATTAGCCGGTACTTATTTATTTAGTTGTTATTATCCTTCTTGTTAAACTATCCCTTTATTATTATTATTAGTAAGTTAGTTATATAATTATTAAAAGTTTAGCTCCGGTAACTATCTAATAATTACTTTTAAAATTATAAAAATATAACTAACTACGCCTACTAACTAACGCGATATTTTAAGTACTATTACTTATATTTATTACTTTCTATATTTTATAAGCTTTTATATCTTTAAATATACTAACCCTATACAGCTACTTATAGTCTTAATTACTTTTTACATTTTACTTTTTACTCTTTGTGCTCCGCGCTTAGTACTTAAAATAAAAATATTTTTTTTATACTAATATACTGCGCAGAACCTCCTGTATTTAAAATCTAACTATTAACTTATATAGGAACTCCTTGTCCTTTTTTTAATAATAATAATAAATTATTATTAATTTAGTTTCTAATCCTCTAGAGTTTATAAAACTACTTTAGTAGATTTTACTTATTTTTTATTACTTTTAGGTATTATTACGCTGTTTACTATAGCTTAGCTAAATAGAGTACTTATATAATATTAATATAAAAAATCCTTTTTTTCTTCTAGTATAACTAAGTATAAATAGAATCCTAATAGTTTAGGTACTATAAAATAATTATTTTTTAAACGTCTTTAATATACGTTTTAGTAGCCTTATAATTATTAACTTTATTTAGTCTACTTAGGTAAATAGAATAAGTTTCTAGCTTAACTTTATCTTTAGTAGAATTAAATTTAATATAAAAGTTAAGTATTAGTACTTCTATTTTTAGTTAGCTATTACTACGACTTACCCGTAATAGTATATATATAAAATACTTATTTTAAATAATTTTTTCTAGCTACTACAATAATAAGGTAACTTATAATAGTAAAAATAGTTATAAAAGAGGTAACGCGTATAAAATAGCTATAACCTATTTTATAGTATACTACTTTTAATATAGTATCCTTACTAAACTTTATTATTCTCTTTATTAGTTTTTTTTTATTAAAAGCGTACGTGCTACTACTAGCTATATATAGTTAGTAACTTAATTAGTCTTTATATAGCGCTTTTATTATCTCCCCTTTTATACGCCTTCTTATACCCGTATATATAGTAAAAGTATATATATCCTTATACTATTACTTTACTTTTAGGCTAGCCTATATTCTTTTTAACTTACTTTTAATAATTGTTAATAAATAGCTAAAATAAAAAATTATACGTAATATAACTGTTAGGGCGGCTAATAGTAATATAGCTAAAATAAACTTTTATAATCTTAAGCGACTTAAACTATTCTTTATAAAGTAGTATTACTTTAAACTACTTATTAAAATACTAAAAATTTTAAAAATACTATAAATTTTCTTAGCGAGAACCGGAAATTTTAAATTTAATATATTTAATTTATATATAACTATCTCTTTAATTTCTTAAATAAGATAATAGTTCAGTTAGACAACAAAAATCTAGAATATAAAAAAAATATTAAGTAATTAAAAATAGTATAATCTATAGCTAAAAGTAACTATACTAAGTTAAGTAAATACTATTTAAAAATAAATATAAAATAAGGGTTTTTATTTAACTATATAACTATTTTTAATCTAATATAAAAGCTTATAGTATATAAGATATAATTATTATAAATATTTATTATAGTAAAACTCTAACTACTAGTCTAAAATAATATATAGAAACCCTACTATAAATATACTTATTAAAAATAATTTTTTAATTACTTTAATTATTATAATAATAACAGGCGTATAAGTTGTATACTAGTATTAAACCCCTTTATATAATAACTATAAGGTAGTAAATAGTTTTAGAAGTCTACTACTCTATTAAATAGTTTTTTAACCCTAAGCTAGGCGTTTTTTATAAAAGAAGCCGAAAAGGCTAATAACTAAATATATATAAAAAAAAGTTTACTTAAATACTTCTTAGGTAAAAATAATTAAGAGTTTTAATATACTAAATTAGTAGTAGGCGTATAAAAATATTTTTTTTTAATTAGCTTAAGTTATAAAAGACGTACTTATTATATTAATTACGTAAATTAGTATTAAGTGTATTTTTAATATTATTAAAAACGTTATTAGGAATTAAAGGTATTAACTTTCTACTTAAATAGTCTAGTAAATAATAATTCTTACTAATTTAATTTCTTAAAAAATAGAAGAGCAAACTAAACTATAAAATATAATAATAAAAATAGGAGATAATAAAACTTTTTATATTAAAATTAATAATTTACTAGACTTTTAGCACCTTAGAAGCTTATTAAGAAGTATATAGAGAATATATATAGCGTAAATAAAAATTTAATAAAAAATACTAAAAACTATAAAAATAAATTATTTCTTTCTATAAAAGCGTTAAAAGTGTATATACTATTATAAAAGACAATAATTAATAACTATTATAATTTAATTTCTGTAAGTATATAAACTAAACTAAAGTTTTATACTATATTTAATTTAGTAATTTTTAAAAAAAAAAAATTTTTAATAATTTTAATTTAACTCTAACCTATTGTCTGTGTAACCCTAACCTAATCCTAACCTAACGCTAGGTAACTCTAATCTATTTACTAGCGTATATAAAGCGTAGAGTAATAAAAAAAATAAAAGGCTAAGCTATATTAAAATATATACCGGCTTTTATAAAATAAGTATTTAAACTATATAAAAGTTTTTAAAAGCGAAATAGCACCCTTCTTATATAACTAAAAATTAAAAAAAAATTAAACTAAAAGACTTTCTTTTTAAATATAAAGCGCTATATATAACTAATTTTTAATATAAATATATAACTATTAAATAAATAATAATTTATATTTTACTCTACTATAAAACGTTTAATAATTTTTAAAATAAAATATTTAATAACTACCTAAAATAATGTTATTCTAAGACTATTTTTAATAAGTTATAACTAGTTACTAAAGCTATTAAATATATAAAATAAATATAGATTTTTAAGTAAATTAAAATTAAAAACGTATAGATAAAGCTTAGCGCTAAAGGGAAACTATAGATATAGTAAATATAATATATAAAATAAATATTTTTATAAAGTCTAAAAATAGTATATATTAATAGTAAAACTATTATTTAGATAAACTACTAAGTATATTTAGGTAGTAGTTAAAAGAGAAAAAGTAGGTCTTTAAAGATAGCTAGTCTTATTTTATAAAATATAGCGGGGCAGAATAGATTAGTAATAATCTAAAATATATTAACTATCCGCTAAGCCTACTAAACCGGGTATAGCTGCGGAGAAATTGTGGCTGCAACCGTGTAGGAATCAATCAATCAATCAATCAATCACATCTGTCGGGGTTTGGGGAGGTGCTCAGCGGCGTAGAAGAAATGCTTCCACTGAATGTCCGGCCTGCAGGTGATGTTGGTGGAACAGTCGAAGCGGTAGCGTCTAGCGCATTCTCAGGCACAGCTACAGCCAAGATAGGCATCATCTCGTCGTTTGCAGGGCACCTTGCGCTCTGCCGCAAGACCCTAGGGGCCTTTCGCCGATGGCCACTTCGACCACCTGTACCACCATCCAGCCGGGCTGACGGCCTCGCGTATACTGCGGCGCTGATAGGAGATCCAGAGGCCTTTGAAGCCTTTACCCAGCTCACACAGTACTATGCTAAGGTTTGTCCCCGGTAGTCCTCCCTGCCCTGCACCAGCAGCCAACAACCCTACTGCACTCGGCCCAGCAGCACAACGGCTGCGACACTTCCCATCCTGCCTCTCTCTCTACCCTCTCCCTCTCCCTCTCTCGCTCTCTTTTCCACTGTTACGGCATGAAGATGCCTCAGAGTATAAGGGACTCTCCCTGGTGTACATACACGGCTCAGTCTCCCTAACTGGAAGGGGAGCTGTAGCTTGAAATGGTAGCAATACCCGCGTAGGCAAGAAATGCTTTGTAAGGTGGCGCGTTGGCACTATAATTCCATAGCTTAGCACGTCGTATATGCCCTTCGGGAGGCGAGATGGTGGACTTAATCCTCATCAACAGACGAGTGACTTGTACAATGACCGACTGGGACTCTGGCCCGCTAGGAACAGGCTTTTCTAGCTTCATTCGGGCAGCAATATGCGCACTGATGTTGTGCTTTGAGAAGGGCTCGCACCGACATACGTGACGGCATTAGGAGTTGTCCGAACCGCCGTCATAGCTCGACCTCGGGCCTGCCAATATTTTCATTTCAACTGGTCTGTCGCGCACATTTAGGTTCTCCTTTATCGTCGTTACCGACCTGAATAGATTATATAACAACTAGTATAAATAATAATATATTAATTATAATAAAAAGGCGTACTAAATAAGAATATAAAAGGCATTCTACTACTAAAATAAAAATAAATATTTAATAAAGGTAAGGGATAACAATATTAGGTAGTAGTAAAAATAAATACTAATTATAATACTACAGCTAGGCTAGTTAAATAGGTTGCCCTACTTTTTTTTTAACCTTTAATAACTTTAGTAATACTAGGCCTAATTAAGTAATTTTTAACTTATTTAGGCTAGTTACTTTAAAATTATAATTTTATTAAAAAATTACCTAATTAAGACTAGTATTACTAAATTTATTAAGTAACCTATTTTTATAACCCTAACCCAACCCTATAGTAGGGTTACTTAGATAAAAACTTTAATAACTTTATTAATACTAGTCCTAATTAGGTAATCTTTTTTAACTAGATTAAGATTTTAGAGTAACTAGTCTAAATAAGCTAAAAATTATCTAATTAGGCCTAGTATTACTAAAGTTATTAAAGTTTAAGAAAAAGCTTAGTATTTTAGATTTACTAGCCTAACTATAGCTAAGAATAGTAATTTATAAAAATATTTTATTTAATATTATTTTTATCGTCTTTACTTATATTTTAACTATAGTTTAAAAACTAATAGTTATATCTTATACTAAATCTACTAAAATAAAAATTATAATAATTTTTATTAATAATAATATTATAAGTAACTCTTTTATTAACTATAAGTATATATAAATTATAGTTAAGTATAAAGGTATATATATATTCCTCCTTTTTTAAAACTCCTCTTAGTTGCCCCGAGCTACCACAGCCACACTATTTATTTAATTAATATATAAATATATAAATTATTAATATTATTAATAGTTATTTTTTTACGTTTATCTATAGGAGCTATATTAACTTAGTGTATACTACGTCCTTACTTAATATAAAAGTAGGTAAAAATATAAAGGCGCTATAACTTAGGGCCTATTAAATATAGAATTTTTTAAATTTTACAGCTAGTAGAGTAATAATTTAATAAATAACTTATTAAATAGTAGCTGTAATAACGGTAAAGTAATAACTATAAAATAAAAATAGTTTATTATAGGTAGAACTATAGGCTATATATAGTATATTTAATATATAGCGCGTTTAAAATAATAACTATAATAGCTTTTTCTTTTTTTTATAAATACTATATACTTAAACTCTACAAAATCTTTTATTATTATTATTATATCTATAATATTAGTATTTTAGCGTCTAATAATTAGTCTACTAAGTAATTTTTAGCGTATAGTATAGGCTTTTACTAATAATAATAAGTAGCTAAATTATATTAAAAATTATTTTAACTTCTATTTTTACGTAGTACGGTAGGCTAGTCTATTTAATAGACTAGATCTTTTAGTTAATATTATTTTTAATTCTAATTTAATTCTACTACGCCTTTTTTTACTTAAGATAGATATAATTTTTAGTTTTAATAATACTTATAAAAACATTAAAATCTACTTTAGATTATATAGTAATATAGTAAACTTTATAGTATAATAATATAAGAGAGGTAAGACTCTTTTATTTAAGGTAAAAAATAGCAGCGGTAGCGGCAGCAGTAGTAGTAGTAATAATAGTAGTAGTAATAGTAGTAGTAGTAGTAGTAGTAGTAATATTTTAAAGAAAAAAAAAAGTTTCTTATAGCAGCGCAAAGTTAAAAAGTATAGTTATAGTAAAAGAAATTTAATAAAATAGTTAGAATTATTTAGGCGCGGGGATATACGTATATATAAAAGTAAGATAGGTAGTAAATAGTAAAAAAAAGGTATACTATAGTACTATAAGATAGTTATATAAAAATCTACTATTAAAAAGTTAGTAGTTATTATAAAAAAATTAAAAAATTTTATAGAGATTCTACGGGAAGTATTATATTATATTTTAATATTTTAAATACCGTTTATCTAAAAAGGTTATAGGTTATTAGTAATAGTAGAACGTTATTATAATTATTATATAAAAAGCTTGTTAAGAGTTAGCGTCGATAATATAATATAGTAAAAGTTTAAATAGCTAGTCTAGAGTTGCGTAATATTACGGTAATAATTCTAAAGGAAAAAATTATTAATAGTTATATTAAGTAAAAAAAAATAAGTAAGATTATTAAAAAAGTATTATATAAAGAGAGGTAAAGTGTAGTGCCAAGACACTAGTCCAAAAAAGGTATAGGCTAAAAAAGTTATTTCCCTAGATATAGTTAAAAATAAGCGTGTATAAGGACAGTAAAAAATAGTTTTTTTTTTAAATTAGTAGGGGACTTAAACTTGTATAAAAAAGTATAAAAACTAAACTAAAGACTATTAAAAAATAATAAAAAGTTAAACTTGTAAAACTATATTATAAAATTTTAAAAAAGTAAAGCTATACGTTTATTAATTTTTATTAAAAAGGTCTTTTACTTATATAAATAGAATAAGATTCTTTTTATAAAAATAATTACTAATATATTTAAACTTAACTTTTTTCGCTTTAAATAATTATTAAAAATTATAACTATTAGGACTAAAAGAAAGGTAAGCCCTCTTTAAAAATGTAGGCTATAAAAAAGAGAATTAATAAATATACTAATACTATATAGCTCTAAAATCTTCTAAATATAAATAAATAGCGTAAAAATAATAGTAATAATGAAAAGATAGGTTAGTAGTAAATTAATTAAATAATAAGTATTAACTTTATATATAATTATATATAATATTAAAAAAGTAATATAACGATTCTATATTAAAGAGCGGTTTAGACAATAATAATATATATATATAAAATAACTATACTAGTAAAAGTTAATAGATTTAATAAAATAGTAATACTATTATTAATTTTAATAAAGTTTTATAAATATAAACTCTATATTAGTACTTTATTTAATCTAGCCTTTTAAAAAAACTTAAATAACTAAATTATAAGTAAGCTTATCACCTATATTAAGAATATAAATAAAAATATAACTAATCTATTTAATAAATAAATTATTTTATTTAGTATATTTAGTTAGGCGTACTATAAGATAAGATTAAAATATAATTTTAGTAAATAAATTTTTTTTATTATACTTATAACTAACTAAATAATTAATTTTATTAAAATTTTTAATATAGTACACTAAAAATAAGCTTTTTATAATTAAAAGGCTTTTTAAAAAGGACTATAAAAGACGTTTTATAAAGAATATATAAAATTTCTTCTATTATAAAATACTAATAGAGTAAAAAACAGTATACTTTAACTTTTAAAAGGTATTAAATACTATAAAAAACGCTTTACTATAATTTATATTTAGAATACTATATATAGGTTACATCGATATACAGATTATTGTAGGAAAATTATTATCTTAAAGAGTGGTCGCGCATATTGCACGCATCTGTTTCTCATCATCCTCTTCCAGATCTACATGGGCCAATGTGCTGGCGCCCGCTGTACCTTCCTAGGCACCGATGATCGATACACACCGCAAGTGTACCAAGCGCCAATCACAGCGCGACGAGCCAGCACGCTTGATTCACACACGCACGGGGCCGACATCGCTTGACATACCTTTCTAGCATTGCATTATTGTTAAAATAAGTAGATTCCTGAATGTACTCGATACACTGTAGCAATGGCTGATGCTCGCAAATTATAACCTCAAGCCCCAGGGCTGTAGCTCGACCACGTGACTGTCATCTCACTGTGACCAACCTGGCAAGCGCAACCGAGGGTCTACATTCATACCTACCCAAGACCGCGTAGCAACTTCTGCGCCATCACCTCTCGCATGTACATTTTCAATGCATGCACCGCGCAGTCGTCGATCTCTGCATAAGAACTTGTCAGTCACCATGGAAGTTATGGGGGTAAGAGCTGTGCGTACGGCAGTGGAAGACGATCCTAGACCCCCGGAGCTTCAACCCTCTTGTCTTCCCCCCAGCCACCCACGTTCTCTCATCAATGCTGGCAGCTCCCAGATCCAGACACACCATATTCGTCTGGACAGGAAGCGTTAACCGGCCTCCAAGGTACTCCCATTCCTCAGCGACTTCTCGCGCCAGGGCGTGGCCTCTGGCTAGCATGCTCTGACTCGGATTCTCTGGTACAAAAACGTCTCGCACCCCCGCCGCTGCGATGGCGATGCATATCCCAGGCTGTCGCATGGCGCCCCCGATGCTCTTCCGTACACGGCGAGCTTGCCGAATGAACGAGTTGCTCCCAACGAGGATACTTCCCACAGGCGCACAAAGCCCCTTGGTGAAGCACATGCTCACGCTGTCTACGACCGAGCAGAAGTCAGATAGCTTCCCTGCGCCGGCAACAGGCACCTCCCAGAGCCGCGCCCCGTCCACATGCACGCGGATGCCATGCGTTCTTGCGAATTTCGCAATCTTGTGGTACTCTTTCAACGGCATGATGGCTCCGCTATGCGGGTTCTCCAGCGAAATGACACGCGTCGGACAGCTGTAGATATCGTCTGATAGTACGACGGCCTTCTGTATGTCCTCGAGCGTGAGGTGGATTCCATTCCCAGGAATGACGGGCTGTATCATGGCGCCCGTTGCAGAGACGCCGCCAGCTTCCATGGTGAAGATATGGCTCCGGGCATCGCCGAGAATCCCCATCGGCGCCTGAGTGCAGTGCGTACGCAGCGCGATCTGGTTCGCCATGGTCCCGGAGATGCAGAACAGAGCGTCCTCGTGGCCTGTGAGCTTGGCAAGGTGTTTTTCAAAGTCGGACGCGGTTTCGTCGAAGGCGTCGCGCAGGCTGGCCTGCAGGGCGGCTTGTAACATGGAAAGAGTCGGTGTCGTGACGATGTCGCCTAGCTGGTTAGTTCATGGATACTGCATGTGCATTTGAAGTAATCTCACAACTCACTTCTGAAATCTGCCCGGCTGCTGCTGGGACTCTGCCACGCTGATCCGAGGGCACCGCTCTCGAGGTCGTCACCGCATGTTTCGACTGTGTCGTTCTCAGTGCCCTTTACGCTCTCGCGTTTTGGGATTGCGAGATAGGAGCCAGTCATTTGGGATAAGATCCAGCGGCAATTTCTGATCGTAGGAGACGCTGTTGTCTACCGCAAATAGTTGGAGCAGTCTGCATTCTTTTATGTCATGGTGTCTTTCCTGCGCACTGTCTGTTTCCGCGCGAGCCTATTTGTTCGCACGTTCGTGTTTCATAAGGAATACAAGCCGACATCGAGTGTTCTGAAAATGTGACATGCGGGTCGCGTAGTTAGAGTCGAGCTGACGTGATGTTCAGCTTACTCCAATGCTGTATCTCCTACGACTCCCTGCGTTCAGCGGTGTTGACCAGCGTACGTGAGGCGATGATCCCACAACCATCATGGATCAGTTGCCTAAATATTTCGCCTTGCGGCAGTAAGCCTTTAGCGTAGGGGTTTGGTTTTAGCATGTGGTTTGGGTGACTTAGTCAGACGTCCTGCGCCATAAGCGTGCACGAGCAACATGTGAATACAGCCCAAGGCCCGGTCCGAACCGAGCGCCCAATCCGCATGAACCCGGGTGTTCTCAGCCAAGTTCAGCCCTGAACGGGTCCACGGTCCACCAAGAAGGGGCAAACGGTATCATAGAGGTTCAGCCTCCTGCCTTTTGTATATAATTACACACCGCGACTTCTGCACAACTTCAAGTCCACAACCTGCATGTTGAACGCCAGTTCATACCGCCCTTCCCTTCACCGCTACTGAATTTCATTTCCATTGGTCGCTTTGTTTGCAACTCTGGTGCCGGTCCGCATGAGCCAAAATACGTGCACCCCAGAATACTGAAGTTTTGGACATCATGTCGAGCACACCTACCGGTACCTCGACTCAAACTCCAACCCCTCGACAGCCAATCATCACACCACCGATAACCAGCTGCCAAGGACCCACCAACAGCCAGCCCATGCCAGGCACACACATCTCGGACGCCTTTACACTGGATTGGGATGGTCCCGATGACCCAGAACACCCGAAGAACTGGACGCGAGCCCAGAAGTGGCGCACCGTCATTGCGATATCTGGATTCGTTCTCATGAGTCCCCTCTCGACGACCATCGTTGCGCCCTCGCTCGAAATCATTAGTCAAGATATCGGCCCCACCAGCAGCGCTTTGCAAGTGATGATTCTTTCGATTTTCATGCTTGGTTTCGCGCTGGGTCCGCTGTTCATCAGTCCGCTGTCTGAGATACACGGGCGGACGCGCGTGCTACAGGTGTTTAATCTGGGATATCTCGCTTTCAACACTGCGTGTGGTGCTGCGAGCTCTGTTACTCAGATTTTAGTGTTTCGCTTCTTGGCTGGGGTCTTCGGAAGTGCATCCGTTGGAGTAAGCCCCGAATTCACTCGTGAGCTGCTTGCATGTTGGTTACTGACAGCGTTCAGATTGGTGCCGGGTCGCTCGGAGACATGTTTGAATCACATGAGAGAGGCAAGGCAATGGCTATCTATAGTATTGCCCCTTTGATAGGTCCTATACTCGGCCCCATCGTGGGCGGCTTCCTCACGGAGTACGCATCCTGGCGCTGGGCCTTCTATCTGACCTCCATCATGGACGCTTGCGTGCAAGTCTTCGGGCTTTTCTTTCTCCGGGAGTCGTATGCGCCTGTTTTGCTGCGCAGGAAGCGCGCCCGCCTTGTGAAGGCAGGAATTATACAACCATCAGACTGTCCCCTACCTCCTGCAGTCGAGGTATTTAAGACTAATATCATTCGTCCGGTGAAGCTTCTCGCTACCCAGCCAATCGTTCAAGTACTGGCGCTTTACCAGGGCTATCTGTACGGCAACATCTACATCATCATGGCATCCTACTCGACCCTCTGGACCACGAAATATTCCGAGAGTGTCGGAATCGCCTCTCTCAACTATCTCTCGATGGGGCTGGGCACCGCGTTTGCGGCTGAGGTGACCACGCATCTCAACGACCGCATCTACCAGGCACTGAGCCGCCAGAAGGGTGATAAGGGCGAGCCAGAGTTCCGGGTCCCCATCATGGTACCCGCAACGTTTTTCCTAGCCTTTGGCCTGTTCTGGTACGGCTGGAGCGCACAGACACATCTACACTGGATTATGCCCAATATTGGAGTCGCCGTCTTCACCGCTGCTGCATACGTGTGCACGCTTTCCAACAATACTTACATCATTGATACTTACGGGCCGTATTCGGCAAGTGCATTGGCGGCGATTTCGACTCTCAGGTGCTTGTTTGGATTCGGGTTTCCCATGTTTGCGCCGTATTGGTGAGCTTGGTCTCGGGTTGCCGTGGTCGAATTGGATAGCTGACAAGGGAGCAGGCTAAGGAAACTGGAATATGGACTTACGAACACGGTGCTGGGCGTCATTGCTTTGGTCATTGGATTACCCGCTGTGTGCTTGCTATATGTCTTCGGCAAAGAATTGCGCCAAAGGAGTCCATACGCGGTCACGTAAGCTGGAGCTGATGTAAGTGAGATTGGGGTTGTAAGGATGAAAGGGCCACAGTGAAGAGACCATACTATTACAGCCATAGAAGAACAAGAACACTTGCTAGGGCCATTGTCTTTACATTCAGCGGGGAAGGCAAAGAGGAACTAGAGGGCAATGCATTTCATTTCCAATTTGCTCTTCTCGAAGGAACATTAGCTCAGAACCTTTCCTCCACAATGACCAATAGCTTCCCGGTTTCCTTTTTCGTCGACAAATCTTCCAAGCGAACCCATTCTATCTGCAGAGGTGCCAGATTACCATTCACCCGGTTCGTAATCCACATCGGGGACGCGCTTTCGATTCTCTCTTCCAGCTTCCTCCTGATCTCTTCGGCATGGCTTGGCCGCTCCTCCGCAATGCGTACAACCAATACCTGCGCATCACTGTCAGAGACTCTACGAGCCACAAACTGAGTGCGACTTGAAACATCCTCCCCAATGAGCTCATCGACGGCAGCCTTGAGGAATGGCACGGGCAGATGCGTGGTAGCGATTTTCAGGGCGATGGCTGACCGGCCGTGCAGGCGGAAGGTCTCGGCGTCGTAGTCAACCCAGGAAGCGATGTCGCCGATTGGGTATCTCAGCATCGGCTGCTGTCGCTTGACAAGGTGCGTGATGACCACCGTACCCCTTTCTCCGGCTTTTGTAATGGGCTGGCCGTCCTCGTCAAGGATTTCCATGATCAGAAGCGGGGCCAGGACCTTGTAGATGGGTGCCACGTCGTCGTCGCCGCCTCGATATGGGTGCGGAGGTACACCGATGGGGCCTGTTTCGACGGAGCCATAGACCGAAGGGTAGACTACGGCGTTCGGAAACGCTGCCATGTACGTGGAGCGTAGGTTTTTCGAAAAAGCTTCGCCGGTGTACCACAGGAGGCGGACGGCTGGGAGCGTTTTGTTCAGACCCGTTATATGCTGTGCGAGTCGTCGGATCGTAGATACGTTTGCCTGGATCACTGTTGCACGGAACTCCTCGATCCAGGCGGCCATCTTCTCGATACCGTCGCTATTGCCGATGGGTAGGTTGACCGTGGGCAGAGGCAATGCTTCAAGGGCGGCTTCGAAGAGTATGAAACTGCCATAGAGAGAGCCTTGGTGTGATAGGTTGGCGATACGGTCCCCAGCGACTAATCCACTCCCTTGCGCAATGGCAACGGCCTTGACTTGGGCGTAATTTCTGAGTTCGGATTTCGTCAGATAGACGTTCTTTGGACTTCCGGTGGAGCCGCCACTGCGCATCACGCAGCCGTCGATGAAAGGCCCGGTCATTGTGTTGGCTGGGTCCTTCGCACTGGCTTCCCAGTAAACGTTTGAATCAGTCACAGGCAGCGCCTCCAGATCGGCGATGTTCTCGGGTAGCTCGGAGTATAAGGATGAGTGGTAAGGGGAGTGCGATCGAGCGAACTGGACGAGCTCCGAGATGTGTTCTCGTCTGTGCGATGCCATGATTGTAGCGGGAACTAACACTTTCTCTGTTTTTTCAAGTTGTAGATTTTGTTGCTTAGTTTCTGATGAGAAGTACTGTCTATATATATGTCCAATTTACCATGATCCCCGCGCAGCGCCGACCATTGCACTCCGCATCCCAGGATCTAAACCAGCGGTGAGAAATGGCACGTTGAAAGCCGCTGTCGCAGGAGGGGATCCAATGCGCTGGTTACCAATTGACAAAAGGTAAAAGTAAGCAGCTGGAAAGGCAACACCGAGTGTGAATCATGCGAGGGAATTTTGTGAAGGCAACTTAAGTTGAGACTGAGGCTGAGGCTGAGGCTGAAAGACAGCGGTGTATCGAAATTGTACGATATTCACGTGAAAAATTGACGCGACTTGCTGAGTAGAAGCTGTTCCGAAGAATTCCGAAGAACATCATTGATGACCAACGCAAAGTCGCAGGAAATCTTTGCCGCTGCGCCTGCGTAGGTTACCGTTCTGCTGCCTTAATGATCTAGTTTTCCACTAACCATGGTTCAGATATGCTGCCGTGTTGATCGTCTTTGTTAGCGGAGACTTCGGACGAAAGAAGAGTCAGGCTAGCAATGCGCAGTCGCCTCAGAACGCGAGCAATATCACAGCGGTACAAATCGTAGCAACTCCAGTCGTTCTGAATTACACTACGGTTCCATCCATCTCGACTTTGCCAACAGCCAATAATGGAATCTCGAGAGGGTTCATTGTCAGTGTAGTATTTGGCGCAGCAGGATTATTGATCATGAGTTTTCTGGTGGTATTGGTACTTACCTCGAAACTGTCTTATGTTTCGGCACCTGGTAATGTGTGACTCTGTATATTTACGACGTAATATATATTGCAGCCTAGTTATATAATAGAGAAGTTAATAAAGTTAATAAAGTTAATACTAAATCCTAATATATACGCGCTTAGATAAAACCTAGTTTCTTAAATAGTATATAGTTATTAAATACCTTTTTTATATAATCTATATATAATAACTTCTTATAGTTAAGTATTTTACTATTTGTAATTTTTTTTAAAATACTTTTATAGTATTTATCTCCCGCTTTTAGTAGCTGTCAGGAATTAAGATAGAATAGTAATATAGTATAATATATAAGACGAATTAGATATATATTATCTATAAGTATAGAGAGATAAATTACTGCCTAGCTAAAGCCCTGCAGTGTAGACTATATATCCCTTATTACGTAAGTATACTTCTATCTAAAGCAGAGACACCTAAATCGTAATAGTAGCTTTATAAAAAATATTTTATTAAATAGTATTAGCGCTATCTCTAAATAGTATTAAAAGATATATCTTTCCTAAAATAAATAATAATATAATAGGTAACTATATTAAAAAGCTAAATTTAATATTCTATTAACTTCTTATTAATATTTTTATTAATATATCTAGTAATATACTTAGGTATACGTATTTAGACTAAGTTATAAATATATTTATTAAAATAATTCTTAAACTTCTTAATCTTACTATATATATTAATTTTATAATTAATATTATTATAGTTATATATATAATGTACCTAAAAGTAACTAATCTTTTAAATACTATTCTCCTAAATTATAATTAAAGTATAAGACTTTTAGACTATAATATATTAGTACTAACTATAATTACTATTTTACTATTTATTTTAGGTTTTATACTATGTTATATGTTTTATATATTTTTTTTTATAGTATATAGTATATAGCGTTATTAGTAAAAAAATTTATACTTACAGTAAAAAATAGTTTAATAAAAAAAAAGAGTTATAAAATTTATTTTACTATATAGGCGGCTAGTATATAACTTAGTACTAAACTTTAATAATAATAATAGTTAAAAAGAAGATATAAGAACCGTAAGCAATCGTGCGCTTAATAATAAAAGCCCTACCTTAGGCCGCCGCTAAGGCACGGACGTTACCTCGAAACTCAGGCGTTTTAGAAGGCCTCAGCCACGTATAGATAAAGCCGACGTCAGAGTTTAAGGGCAAAGCTGCCGGTTCAGGCGCTCTCTTCAAAGCGGAGTACGATCACGAGGAAGGAGTAATATGTGGCAATTGCAGCAAAAGACTGCATCGTGACTCTAGGAACACAAAGGCAAGAAATGGTGGTGCTGTATAATTTTAGATTGATATAAGCATTACGGTATTAAAATACGCGCATGGTTCGTGAGATGGCGAAGCTCTTATAACCGGGTACCTTGAGACGTTGGACAAAGCGTCTTTGTAGATTGCTATCCTCCGTAGTATTGTGGTTAGCATCTACCTTCGCTACCGCCCAACATCGTCGTCCCCCACCCTTATTAAATATTTATCTCTACCCTAGTAGTAGGCCGCCCTTTATATTTTTATTTAGTACGCTTTTTTACTATAATTAATATATTATTATTTATACTAGTTGTCGTATAATCTGCTTAGGTCGGTAACGACGATAAAGGAGAACCCGGGTACCTCGATGACAGTGAATTAGCTAATGTTAGCAGTCTTCTGACGAAGGTGTATCTATTGCTAGCTGTGCGCTATTAACTATAGCTAGAGAGCTCGTCGTATATTCAGTAAGTTGGTATTAGAAAAGAACTTTCGAAGCTCTACTAGTTAGAAAAATATATCTATGGTGTACAATCTGTGGGATATTATTAACCTCTTACATCCCGATTCGTAGAGGGATCGGGGTTAGCGTGCATATAGTTGGGCAATTCGCCGCCGCGGAGAACGAATCTTCTTAAAGCCTCCATATGTGGTAAAATGGACAGTAAAGATTTACCGTAATTTCGCTACTAGGGAATACATAAACGCCGTAGTTACGCTAGCAGGGAGGACGGCTGACCCGCACCGGCACTGACCTTGCTGAGGAGGTGCTCAATTTTTCGGTGTAGATAAAGGTCTTTAAAAGTAATTATTATTACTACCGGGTAGTAAATGCTAAGGCGTTTTAAGTATAAGTAGATAAGATTATACGCGGATTAAACTAGGTATCTAGAATAGAACCTACTACGGGAACTAAAATAGGCCCTATAGCTAGCTAAGTGTAGCTAATAATTAAAATATAATAAGTCTAAAATAAGAGAACGTGCGATCTAACATTAATAGTAGAGTTTTACGCTAGTGCTAAGTTAAGAAAAAGCTAGAGTAATTTAGTTATATAACCGTTAAGCGGGTAGATTTAAGAATAAACCCGCCTTCTATAAGGTAAAGTGGCTGATAACTGCTGTAGTAACCTGTCGGTTACTTTTTTAACTTTATTTTTATAAAATAGAGGTTATATTTATTTTTATTACTTTTTGCTCTGCCTATATATAGGTAATATAGCGTTTAATAATAATTAATAATTTTTATTTATAATTATAAATTTTTTCTTACTTATAAATATAGTTAACTATAATACTAAGTATATTTACTTGCTAGTCTATTTACCTAGCCTACGTACTAAATAATATATATATATATATAGGCCCTCCTAATACTTTTAAATATTAATTACCTTTAAAACGTTTTTACTATTACCTTTACTTTTATTATTATTATTATTATTATTTTTACTATTACTTTTACTAGCGCTACTACCTTTACTTTTACTTTTATTATATTTTTTATACTAAGAAGTACCTACTATATTTATAAAATACTCGTTTTATTTATTAACTTTACTATAAACTATATATTATATTTTTTATTTTTTCTACTTATATATCCCTATCCGCCCTTATTAATAACTTTTTTATAATTACTAATACTACTAATTTAACGTTTATAATTTTAACTATTTCCTTTATTAATAATCTAATTAATTTATTTAACTTAAACTAGTACTTATTATTAAAAATAGCTATAACTTTATTTAATAAGTTATAATTAACTTTTTTACTAACTACTACTAGATAAATAAGATACCTATACTAGCGAGTATTTACTAAAGTTATATTTTTATTACCTATTATTAAGTAGAAAGATATTATAGGAAGAGCTTAGGTAATTATACTAAATACCTTAAAATTAATTAGGATATATATTTTATTATTATTAGCGTTTATAAGAGGAGGACTATATTATATAAGAGCTAAATATTTTAAAAATAATAAAAATAATATTTTAATAAATATTTTTTATTTAATAAACTTTTAGCTGTATTAACTATAAGAAAAATAAAAAAAAAGATATATAGGCAATATCCTACGTATTTCTTTTTTAAAAAATATAGTATTAATACTAGACTTTTTATATTAGAGTTTTTTAATTTAATATTTTTTTAGGGGGGTATACTAAGCGCGCTAGTACGCTAGCGTAAGGCGTTATACTTTTTTTAATCTAGTCTTATTTAACTTTTTTAATATATTAAGTATAAATATATATATATACTTTTATTTTTTTAAAATTTCTTTTAGTTGCCCTAAGCTACTATAGCTATACTATTTATTTAATTAGTATATAAATATATATAAGGCAAAATAATATATAGAATATATATATTTATATATTAATCGAATAAATAGTGTAGCTGTAGTGGCTTAGGGTAATTAAAAGGGGTTTTAAAAAAGGAGGGGTATATATTTATCTTTATACTTAATATATTAAAAAATTTAGGTAAGGCTAGATTAAAAAAGGTATAGCGCTACGCTAGTATACTACTAGCGTACTTAGCGTACCCCTTTAAAAAAACGTTAAGTTAAAAAAGTTAAAAAGTTTAGTATAGATACTATATTCTTTAAAGGAGATATATATAAATAATAGCTACTATTACTACTTATATATCTCTCTTTTATTGTTTTTTTGCAGTTAATACTACTAAACTAGCTAAATATTTATTAATTAAAGGAAAATACTTACTAAAATATTATTT
Source organism: Pleoardoris graminearum (assembly GCA_030770415.1). Taxonomy (NCBI): domain Eukaryota; kingdom Fungi; phylum Ascomycota; class Dothideomycetes; order Pleosporales; family Didymosphaeriaceae; genus Pleoardoris; species Pleoardoris graminearum. The sequence continues at coordinate 39,795 of JASEKS010000393.1, forward strand.
TTTAAAATATAGTTTTTTAAAGATCCTGCTTCTACTTTTATTTATACTTTTTTTTTGCCGATACCGTACTAGTATAGGTTAATCTTAATATTATAATTAAATATATAAGCTATCCCCGCCGTGTCCTATCTATAGGGTAATAAAATCTAATAATAAAAAATACTTAGTAATACCGCTAAGTATACTACTATATATAATATAATTACCTACTAGTTCTATAAAAGTACTATTTATTAATACTAAAAAATCCTAAATAATAAGGCGTACGGTAATAAGATAAACGGTAACTAAATAAATAGTATAGTAACTTTATTAATAGTAAAAATAATAGAGTTTTAAAATCTAGAGTTAGTAGTACTAGTCTATATAAAGGCGATAGCGTTAGTAAAAATAAAAGTAAATATAAAGACTAAAGTAGGTATAGTACTATACTAGCTATAAAAAATAAAAAAAAGATAGTATATTAATATTAAATTTATAACAGAGATATACAGTCTAGGGTATAAAATATAACTATATAAAATACTACTAAGCGTGTTAGCAGTGAAGGTAAAACGTTTTAAGTCTTAAGCTTAGAGCCTATAAAGCGATAGATAAAAGATATAGAAATACTAGAGTTAGTTAATATTTAAAAATTTTAGGGGGGCCTATAAGTATAGATAATAGGTGTTTTCTTTAGTACGTTTACGTAGGCTAGATAGTTAGATATTTAGTATCGCGTTATATTATTATAAGTAAGAAAGAATTTATAATTATAAATAAAAATTATTAACTATTATTAAACGCTATACTATCTATATATAGACAGAGCGAAAAATAATATAAATAAATATAACTTTTATTTTATAAAAATAAAGTTAAAAAAGTAACTAATATGTTATAATAACAGTTATCGGCTATATATAAAATATAAACTAAATTAATACTAAGCTAAAATTACTTATTACTCTTAGTCCGCGCTTTAATTCCTCGCTATAGGCTCTTTTTTATTTATTTTTTCCCGCTTCCCTACTATAGAAACGGTTTAGGCTATTAGTTATATAATTATCTCTATTTTACTTTTAGTAAAGTCCTCTAATATCTAAGCTGGAGAATACTTATATACTAGTTTAGGTACTAGTTTAATTTTATATAGTTTTACCTATTTAGATACAGCAAGTAAGCTATTATAAATTATAATAAAAGTATTTAGTTACGCGATAACTAGGCTGGTAAATCTAAAATGCTAAGCTTTGTCTTAAAACTTAAATAACTTTAGTAATACTAGTCCTAATTAGGTAATTTTTTAGCTTATTTAGGCCAGTTATACTAAAATTTTAATTATTTTAAAAAATTACCTAATTAGGACTAGTATTACTAAAGTAATTAAGGTTTTTGTCCAAGTAACTCTACTATAGGGTTAGGTTGGAGTTATAAAAATAGGTTACTTAATAAATTTAGTAATACTAGTCCTAATTAGGTAATTTGTTAAAATAATTAAAATTTTAGAGGAACTAGCCTAAATAAGCTAAAAATTACTTAATTAGGACTAGTATTACTAAAGTTATTAAAGGTTAAAAAAAGTGGGGCAACCCATTTAACCAGCCTACGCGATAACTATATATCTATTATAAGTAGAGTAGCTGTCGCTTATTATATTTAGGCAGCTACTAGTATAGGTAAATAAAACTCTCGTATATATATATAGTAATTAAGGTTAGTAATTTATTAGTTCTTAAAGCGCTATTTATATATAAATAAAGCTTACTCTTTATTTATAACTTACTTAACTACTATTTTAGTATATAGTAAGACTGCACTAATATAATTAGTAAACTAAATAAACTACTAAAAAAAGAAGCTAATATTAAACCCAATATTTAGTATAAGGGTAATTATACTATAATATACCTTTTTAATAAAATATATATACGTAATAGCAACTTTAATATAGTTATAGTTATAGCCTAAATAGTAAGGTTATAAAATATTTAACCTATATAAATATAAATAATAGATACGCTACTAGAGTATAGGAGTACTAGAAAAGATATTAAAATATAATTATAAGAGTTATATTATAAGTGGCTAAAGTATTTTATTATATTATATTAATTATTTAGAGTTATTCTTATTTTAATTTATTATATAGTACTGCCTTAAAACTTTTAATTTTTTAGAGTAAAAAAAATAGAATCTTATAGTAGAATTTATTATTAATAAAAGCGTTAGTATTTATACTATTTTATAAAAGCGGCCACTTTTAGTTAGAAAGCTGGTAGGTAGAGGTAAGCTCGCTAAGTTTTATAAGTTTAGACTAACCTTAGTAGCTAAGAGTAGAAGATTAAAAGCTAGAATACCTACGGTATTCTCTAGTATATTAGCGAAATAATCTACTAATAGCCTAAGTAGTAAAAGTACGTAGCAGGAACGCCTTATATAGCTTAGTTTACTACCTTAACGGCTAGCTAATAATAAATTATTATAAATACTTACTGTAATAGTAAGCTACTATAATAGTAAAAATAGCGATTATTTTTATAGTATAAATAAAGAGATATTAGACGGAGGTACTATACTATATAACTTATAGTAGCACGCCGTAAAAGTTCTAGCTTAGCACCTATAATAAGTTACTATATTTTTATAGTTTTTTATTTTACGTTTAAATTTCTTTAAACTAGTAACTAGCTATAGACTATATAGAATATTATTTTACTATTATACTAATAATCGGTAAATTAAGACTATAAGACTAAGTAAAATAATTATATATAGGGGGATAATATTAAAAAATCTAAATTTAAAAAATTATCTCTTTTAAAATAATATAACCTTTTAGTTATAAGGTCTAAAAATATAAAAATGATATTATTTTAAAAAAAAAGACTAGCTTATTCTATTTCCCTTATTAGAGACTATTTACTAAGGGGTTTAGAAGTAAAAAAATTAGTAAATATAAAAATTTTTCCTAGTTCTACTTTAGGCTATTATAACCTTTTATTTAAGGTATAAAATTTACTTATTTTTATATATATTATAATAGTATCTATAATATATAAGTATATAAAGTATATTTATATATTTATATATTATTTATATAATTATATATAAAAGTTATATTATTAAATTTTTAATAAAAAATAAGTAATAATAAATTATTAGTATTTAGTATAGTAGTTTTTAGTTTTTATATTTATTTTATAATAATTAGGGAGGAATAAAATATAATTACTAATAACTTTTTATAATATATTATTTTATTTTTCTATAATAGCTCTAATAAAAGACTTTATACTTTATAAACTTAATTATATACTTAAATTAGCCTTTTTATTTTTATTTAGTTTAGATTTTAAATAACTTTATATATTTTTTATAGGGACTAAATTAGAGCTATATACTAGATAAAGAAAAAATTTTATTTTTTTATTTTTAAACTAGTTTATAATATTTATTATTTTATAAATAGAGACGTTATTTTATTAAAATTACTAATATAAATTAATATTAATATAAAGATTATTATTATAATATAATAAATATATATATATTATATTAATAAAAAAGATTATAAAAATTTTATATAACTTACTTATGTTTATATTTAGTTTAATTTTAGGTATAAGAACTATATTTATATATTTCTTACTAGTAAATAAAATTAAAAAATTAAATATTTTTATAAATATTAAATTATTTTTATTTTTTATCTAAATTATATTCTAAATTTATAAATAAAATCTTAATCTATAAAATAATTAATATAATTAATATTAAAAAACTAAAACTATAGTTTAAAAATATATAAAAAGTTAAAAGAATTTATATTATAATAAACTAATAGCTAGTTTTTTTTTAATTTTATTATTACCCCTTTTTCTATAATACTCTTTTTTAATTTTATACCCTTATATTACTAACTTATTAAAAAATATAATTTTTTTTTAAATTTATATTTTATAAATATTTTATAAATTTTATATATTTTATATATTTTATATATTTTATAAATTTTATATATTTTATATATTTTATAAATTTTTATATATTTTATAATTTTTATAATTTTTATATATTTTATAAATTTTTATTAAATTATTTTATAAATTTTTTTAATTTTTCTATAAATTTTTTTTTAAATTTTTTTTTTTAAATTTTTTTTTTTATTTTTTAATTTTTTTTTTGTTAAAAATTTTTTTTTTATATTTTTTATATTTTTTATATTTTTTATATATAGAGTAGTTAATTTAAATATATTTATTAGTAATATAGAGTGTATAAATTATATAACTATAATTATATAATTATATAATTTATACTAGCGTATAGAACCCCTATTTAGTTATTATATAAATAGTAAAAAGAGAAAGAATATAATTAAAATATAATTATTATTATTTATTATTTTATACTATTTTTTATTTTTTATAATATTATAGACGACTATTACTCTATATAAGTAAAGTATAGTTATTCTAATACTAATTAGTAGTTAGTTAATTAATTTATTTAATTATTTTATTACTAATAGTTAATTAAATTTCTTTATTTACCGTATAAGTAGATTAATTAAATTATTTAACTACTCTATTACTAGTAGTTAATTAGATTTTTTTATCTATTATAAATTAGTAAGGGCGTATAGAGAGGTTAAAATATTATTAAACTTATACTATATAAAAATATTTTTATATATTATATAACTTTTCCCTATACCTATAGATAGAGAGAAGTATATTAAATTATATATTTTATTAAACCCTTATCTATATAAAAAATAAGAATAACTTATTTTAAAACTAAATTATTTTATATAAACACGCTAGTACTCTAAACTAAAATTATATAATTAATTATATATTATATAAACCGGATAATATAATAGTACTAAAAAAAAATTTTTTATAAAAAAAGGTAAAAAGCGTATAATAGAGATAAATTTAAATTTATTATAAAAAAAATTTATATAAAAATATAATATCTCTATATAAGTACTTAAAGACTAGACTAAGTTATAATACTAGATAAAAGATTTAAATATTTTAGATAATTTATTTACTAAATAACTTAATACGTACAGCGATAGATAGTAAAAAAAAAAAAATTTATAAATACTTTTATAAAAAATAAACTAAATAGTTCTTTTATATAATTAAGCTTATATAAGAGGCCTAATAAGATATTTTATATATTTTTTATATTTTAAATTAGATATCTTCTATTATATAAATTACTTTTTAGTATATATTTTTTTTTTATATTATACTCTTTTACGTTATTATATAAAGGTTAAAAGAAAATTTTTTTAAGGTATTATATTTAAAGAAAATAAAGAAAAAAATAAAGAAAAACGTTTTTTTTAAATATTCTTAATCCTCCTCTATATTAATGAAGGAAAAATAAAGGAAAAATAAAAAAAATTTAAATATAATATTTATATTAAACTCTACGTAACAATTATATATAAAATTTATATATATTATTTTAAAATACTACTAAAGTATAATATTTTATAAAAGGTAAAAGTTTAATATTATTATTATATTTTTATATATATAACTGCGGCTTAAATACTTTATATAATTATATTAAAAGTATATAAAAATAATTTTTATAGTAAATAATTTTTATAGTAAAGAAAGTTAAGTTAGTATTATTAGGTAGAATAATATTTATATTATATAAAAGTAACTAGTATACTATATACTTATTATTATATAAAATATTATTATATAAAAAAAATTATACAGGAATATATATATACGTTAATATAAAAAGTTAAAAAAAAAATCTATTAGTAGCTATTTTAGTAAAAATAGTAATCTAAATTTATTTACTAAATATAAAAGCCTATATAAAAGTAAAACTAAATATAATTATAATTTACTATAACTATTACTACTATTATCTATATAAAACTAAAACTATTTTAAAAGTTTTATTAAAGGTTAACTTTATATAAAAGAAGATAGCTAAAAAGTTAAAAAAAAAATTTATATCTAAAACTACGTATAGAGATAATAATAAATAAAAGTTTAAAAAAAAAATATTATAGAAAAAAAATAGATTTTTTTTATATATTACTATTTTATATAGCTTTAGACTAGCCTTTTTTAATAATTATATAATAACTTTTTACTTTTATTTACTATAATTTTACTCTTTACTTTCGCGTAATATATAAAGTTATTAACTTTTTACTTTAGTTTACTATAATTTTAATTAATAAGTAGTAGTATATTATATTATTTTACTTTTTATTATTATATAATGCACGAATAATAAACTATAATTTAGTTATATAAAAATATATTAAAATAGAAGAATACTTATATAAAAAAAAAACTAATTATTTATATATAAAAAAAGATATAAAAAAATGAAATATTTATATAGTATTACTATATATATATTTATATATTAATCGAACAAATAGTGTGGCTGTAGTAGCTCGGGGCAACCAAAAGGGGTTTTAAAAAAGGAGGAGTATATACATGCCTTTATACTTAGTGTTAAAAAAGTTAGGTAAGGCTAGATTAAATAATAGTATTACTATAAAAAGAAAAGTTATTAGTATATATAAAATAGTTAATTTAAATAGATTTACTAGTAATATAAAGCGTATAAATTCTATAGTTATAATTATATAATTATATAATCTATACTAGCGTACAAAACCCCTATTTAACTATTATATAAATAATAAAAAAGAAAAGAATATAATTAAAATATTATTATTATTATTTATTATTTTATACTATTTTTTATTTTTTATAATATTATAGACGACTATTACTTTATATAAATAAAGTATAGTTATTTTAATATTTTTTATATTTTTTATATATTTTTATATTTTTTATATTTTTTTTTTTATATTTTTTATATTTTTTATATTTTTTTATATTTTTTATATTTTTTATATTTTTTATATTTTTTATATTTTTTATATTTTTTATATTTTTTATATTTTTTTTATATTTTTTATATTTTATATATTTTTTTTATATTTTATTATTTTTTTATATATTTTTTATATTTTTTATATTTTTTATATTTTTTATATTTTTTATATTTTTTATATTTTTTATATTTTTTTTTTTTTTTTTAGTATATTTTAATATTTTTTTTATATTTTCTTTATTTATTATTAGTTTTTTTATACTTATATTAATTTTATAACTCTTTTTTTTTAAAACTCTTTATAATTATTTTTTTATAATATTTAAATTATTTTCTTATAGTATATTTATATTTATTTTTTTTAGAACTTTTACTTAAGTCTTTATTAATAACTTTTTTATCTCCTTTAGTTAATATTTTTATATTCTCTTTATAAACTTTTTTTATATTATAATTTTATTTTTTTATTTTTAATACGCCTTATAGCCTTATAAATAGTAGTAAGAGACTTTTTTAAAATAGTAGTATTTAAAAAAAGAAAATTATTTATTTTTAAAAGAAAATTTATTCTATATATAAGTTTTAAAATATTTAGTACTATTTTAAAAAAATAAAAGTTTAGGTTTATAAAAATTAAAAAATATTATAATATACTATAATATTTATAATATATTACATAAGTAGTAATTATATAAATATAAACTAAACTTTTATAATTAATATTATTAAATTATTAAATTACTAATATACTTTAAAAAATTAGTTACGTGACCTATACTAGGCCTAAAATAGTATAGTTAAAATTTTAGTAAAATATATTTACTAACTAAAAAGTTATAGAAACCTATAAAAGGGGTTAAATATATTTATATATTAATGGAATAAATAGTGTGGCTGTGGTGGCTCGGGGCGACTAAAAGGAGTTTTAAAAAAGGAGGAGTATGTGCATGCCTTTATATATACTATATAATCTAATAACTAGCTCTTAAAGATACTATGCTAAGTTTAATTAAAAAAGTTAGTACTAAAATAGATATATAATAACCGCTTAATAGTATTTAATAATATTATAACTTAGTATAGTTTATTACCTTATATAGTAACTTATACTAGCGTATTTACTATTATAAACTAATACTAAGTAGGCATTTATAAAAGAAAAAATATTAATATATTATAATTATAGTATACGTCGCAGTATCTAAAGTAGTATTTATTAATAATAGTATACTACTACTCTATAACTAAAATACGCACTCTTAATATATTAAAAAATAAAATTTTAATAAAATATATATACTAAACTTACTTTAGTCTATACTATAAAATATAATATATACTCTAAACTTTTAAATTAAATTAAATTAAAAAAAACGTAAAGTAATAAGTATATTTAATATAGTTATTATATTACTATATATTTTTATAGATAACCTGGAAAAGTCTATACTTAAGTAAAATAATTTTATTAATATAGATATAAATTTAACTATATATAAAGAGAAATTATAATACTTTATAAAAAAGCTAAAAATCTACTATTTAGGGATACTACTAAATAAAAAAATAATACTAAAACTACTATCGAAAAGTAAAAGTATGCCTAGACCTTAATCTAGAAGTATAAACGTAGTAAGGGAATTCTATTAAGTACTAAACCGTGTACGTAATATTTAAAAGCTAACTACTAAAACTACTATAGCTGTACTACTATACTAAATAATTAATAAATAAAAGTAAATTATTTACTATTAATAATAATACTAACGCTAATAACTATAGGGCACTAAAATAAAAAAATAGTATAATTTTTTAATAAGTAACTTTATATATTAGAGGTTATAGTCTATATTATAAAAATAGTATATAATATTAATTAAAGTAATATAAAGTAAAAGTTACTAGTATATAAAAAAATACTATAGCTTAACACTATAGAGAATATTTAGAAGTAAATAAAAAAAGGATTTTAAAGGGAGGATAATAGATAGTTAGTATAAGAAAATATAAATAAATAGCTTAGTATATAACTAAATAAAATAAAATTTTTTATATTAATTATTTTATTATAATTCTAAAACCACTGGGTCTCTGTTATAACCGGTTGTAAAAACTTATTATACTTTTTATAATACTAAGCTAGTAGTAAATTTTTATTCTTATAACTATATAAAAATCTATAACCTTTATATACTATAATAATCTATAATAGTACTTTATTATATAGTATACTAATCTTACGTAATAGCACTACCTCCTATAATATAAAATACTTTTTACTTAGTTTTTATTATTAAGTATTAATAAGGCTTTAGTAGACGTAGTATTATTTAAATATTATTATACTTATTATTATAAAATAGTATAGTTCTAGAGTATCTAAACTATAAAGTATACTTAGTTACTCTATTTTTTAAGTATTAAAATAATATTATTAATTTTATAACATATACCTTCTTTACGTAAAATATTTAATAAAAAAAGCTTATCTAAATTCTAATAAGCCTTATTATAGAACTAGATACTTTTTTAGCTATTATATAGATATTTACCGTAGTATATAAAATTTTTTATTTTTTATTTTTTTATTATTTATTTCTATATTATAGGCTTAGAAATTTTAGATTCTTTATAGTCTTTTAAGTTTAGTATAAATACTTTAGCGAAACACTTATTTTATAGTACTTACACTACTTTTTAAATAGTAAGTATATACTAGATTCCTGTGTTAATCGCGGCTGAGTAGGGTAATTACTAGCTACCTTAAGCCAGGTGTGAAGTTACGAGTATAATCGGCTTCTAGTTTTATATTTTAATTTATTTTTACTATACGGACCTTTAGATAAGAGTGTTTTCTAGTTTATAATAGTATATTACCTAATAAGTCGTGCGCTAGATTCTAGTGATTATATAAAACTTTTTATACTTTAACGCAGATTTTAAAAGGAAGACTAAAATTATAAATAAGAATAGCTAGTAATAGAAAAAATATATAATAGTAAAAAGAGATATAGTATATATATTTAAGAAAATCTTTTAAATTACTAATTTTAGCCTATAAATAGCTATAGTAATAATTAAAAAAAAATTAAAAATAATAAATAAAATAATTTTACTATATAAAATATAAATTTATAAAAACAGTTTATAAAACATTAACAGCTAAAAAGATAAAATAAAATATTATAAAAATAAAAATATAAAATAATAGGCTTATAAAGTAATTAAAAATTAACTAAAATCCTAAATTATAAGTATTTTAAAGATATTATTAAGTTATAATATTAGTTAAAATAGTTACGGGCGCCGGTAGTTTTAGCTTTAGATAAAGCTTAGATCTAGTAATAGCAGGGATGGCCGGTAATTAATACTGCTTTCCAAGTTCAATAATTTAAAAAAATACAAGGCTAGAAACGGTCGAAGTAACCTCTAATATCCGTCCCTGCGTGGCGAGAAACCCTGCGTGGCGAGAACGTCCCAGTGTCTTTCAACACAACAAGGTCAACAGCAGGCTGGAAGCATAGATATTCTCGGAATAAGGGCCTTGAGCATAAAACTTTACCCGTGTTTAATGTCTCCTGCGAGGACCTACTGGTTACCGCGAAATACAACTATTCGCTTAAGTGTAGCAGAAGTGGGTCACTCTGAACATCCTCGGATTCACGGGAAAGCTCATGCATCCCGCTAAAAAGTCTATAAAACTGCAGATAGATGTATTGTAATTCTATTCTGAGTGAAACAATCGGATCTGGGAGCTAATTGTGCTTCTGTGGTGACTTGATGCCCTATCACTTGGAGTTGACAAATGAGGATCGCGCTAGCAGATTGTATGGAAAAGCCGGAAGCAGCGTAGCTGTAATTTAGCGGCGAGGACGCCTGGTGCCTGAGTTTTGACAGCGGACGCGACTCAGCCAGGCCCCAAGGCTTGGTCTCGCTTTGATTCTTATTTCTCCAAGCACATCATACAGGCGAAGTGCGGAAAATATTCCATTGCTGAGTAGTCTCGGATGATGATAGATGAATGCAGCACTATCATGCTTCCACCGCTCTGCAAAGATTGGAAAGTTCTTGTTTCTGCAATATCAGCGATGCAGTGCAAACTGTTGGCAAGTGGGATTGAGCTCCATCTTGAACTCAATAAGGCAGATCTGGAATGGTTAGGTTCCGTGCCGCATGGGAAGTCGATTGGTCAAGTCCCGGCAAGCGAGAAGCCCTACGATGTTTTGTGTTCGTTGAGGCTTGGGCCCTCTATGGTGATGATGATTGAAGGTTGATGAAGCAGGTTTTTTGACTTCGTAGAGCTTATGATATTTAGAACCATACAATATCTCAAACAAAAGCATGAATGACTTTTCTGACCCTTTTCAGGTCTTTATCTGGGTCCATCCAGACAGCTCCAATCAATGCCTAGACAGCCGTAGCATGCAAACCCGGCAGGGTATGAAGATTGTCACGTGAATTGGCGAAGATGCGCATCAGAAGCTCGAAATCTCTAATAATAAAGGAACAGGGCCAGGCATGCGATGTTTTTAAATCCACATTGTCCCATCACTGCGGGTTTTCCATCAGACAGGGGGGAGGTTACAACACTACCCACAACTTTGTTTGCTCTTTCTGTCACGACTCAGTTATAGACGGGACGATTCAGCCGTAGGCATCCGCTGCCAAGGATGGGTTAGCCGACCAAGGCCACGCCAATTAACCTAGGTTAGACCGGCTTAGATCGGTTCAGGAGGATATGCATACCGTATATAATCCCCTCGGTCTTCCTAGGAGGAAGGGCAGAAGGTCGTAGTTGTAAGGATACATATACTATTCCGCACACGAATCAACTGATGTTGATTATTCGTTCCTTTTTGCGGGTTGCAGTGGCGCAGTGGTGCGGAGCTCGTGCTTCCTGACAGTAGTTGAAATATATGCAATATGCTTGTGGAAACTGTGTGCCTTGTCGAGACTACCCTAACCGGTCGACCCAGAGCTTGTAGCACTGACCCTTCTTTTAAACTTTCATCCATTCTTCCGCTGTGTCTCAGGTATCCTACTATCCGGCCTACCTCTCATTGTCAACGATCACCACCTCTTTAGCAACCGCTTAGTGTGTTCCCACAAAAATCTGTTAAACGTTAGTGTCTTATGCTACTACTAGAGTGGGAAAACTCACCCTCTTACCAAGCATTACCACTGTCATATAAGATCAAGATATTTTTTCCGTTCATGGTGACTTCGCCGCCACCCCAATTCGGCACAGCTCGCTTTATTTCAATCTCGTTGGTTAATTTGTCGCAAGGTGCTATATCCTCGAGTACGATGCCCTTAAACACTTCTACGCGCCGGATAACGGTGGCTTTATCGCAAGGTTTGGCCTGACTGCCAAGTCTGTATTGCCCAGAGTCATAGGAGAAATGGATAGTCTCTGTTTCACACATTTTGCCGTCGATATTTCAAGCCCGAAATTTTGTTGGATAAATTGGCCCTCGGCTGGGATTTGACAAGTAAAGCTCTATTTCGAGATGATAGGTGCGATTTCAAGAAAGACAGGTGAGAAATTAGGATGACCTGGATGATGGGCGAACAGTTTCTCTTCTATTCTTTAAGGTGGGTGGAAGCTAAGGAAGGTAAATTAACTTATTTGGGTAGTGCTTTTAAGTATTTGTCGCTTCGCCACGCTGTTAAAGTTATTACGCTGGCTCAGCCTGAATGGGGCAGTGCATTCATGCATTTGGCAGTCCAGCTCATTGTCAAAGTGTCATGCCGGCTTAGCTTAAAGGGGGCAGTACGCAAAATTTTTCTTTCGCTAATTTTCGTTCCACTGTCAGGCCACATTTGGTTGCGAGAATGTCCGTCTCGAAGGCCATTCATTCAACCTTTCCAATTCTAGTCCCAACTACCGCTTTCTAACATATTGAAATTGCTCAAAATTTCGCAGCCAATTGAAGAGCGTAGCGACCCAGATACTTCCACAACAATGGTCGACGTGGTTCCCACAGCTGGCAACAAAAATACTTTCAACGGAATACAAAATGCCCAAAGTCCGATTTCAGTGTTGCCCACCGAGAAATTTGAACTGGATAGTCTTATTACTTGTCTTCTAAGTATTCTGAATAAAGAAAAATTCCAGGCCCCAGCAACTAAAAAGCTTCTTTCCTCATTGCTTGACACAAATCCGGAACGGGTTGCCGACACAATTCAACAAAAGCTAGCGGAGGAAACGGGGGGTCGTTACGCTATAGAAGAGGTAGATACTTTAGGCGCCACCATTTCTCAATCTTTCGCTACATCTGCAGAAGGATTGTGGGCATTGCTAAAGGTACAAAACTCCAGTCCTTACCGACGACGGCCATCTCAAACTTCCGATGTCTAGATAACTAACGAATTCCAATTGCGCAGAACACCAACAGGTTTCCAGAAACAAATCAAGAAGGAATTAAAGCCTTTGGACGGGTGATGCAGATACGATCACTTCCGCCAATTATCACACTTCAACTACTTTCATGCCTGGCCTCCCACTTTGACCTGGAGCGACTATTCTCAACCTTGCTCAATCAAGGGGACTCGTCTGGCTATCACCCTTACCCAGGTTGGAAAGGACCGCGAAATATCTGGTTCTTCTCCCTCAAGTACTACTATCTTTCATCCGAAGGCCAGGACGTTTATCCGGGTCAGCAGTCGGGCCCCTTCCACCAGAACCTGCCGCACCTCAGAATCTGCCGCGGAAGCTCCTCCGTGGCATTGGACTTCTCTGATATAGAGGGAGCAAATACGTCTGCTGCATTGCCATGGAGACTCCTAATCCTCTCTTGCAATCGGGAGCATCGGCCAAGATTAAATGTTGTCCAAAACGGGGTGGAGGCATTTTGCTGGGGTATTAATAGTGAATTGAGGGAGGTGAGGAAGCATCTTAGGGACGTGGCAGCTCAGATATCCTTGATTTCCGTACCCTCCGTAAGTGTTGCCTTCGGAGCGAATACCCTAAATTATAACACTCAAATCTGACCTTATGTGTTTGCGGGCCGGCATATTTGCTTATTTGGGCGAAGACAACGAGGTTTTGGGAAGTACGTGGCAAAGTTGATGGAAGTAAATGGCTCGACAAGGCGAAGACGATGATTAGGAAGAAAAGAAATAAACCAAAGGATATTGAAGAGGGTGTATAATCCTCTCTAGGCGATAATAATACACGTGCGCGAGGCAATTGTGCTAGTAGAAGTTAATAGGTTTAATAAAATAGTGTTAAGGTTATTATTTAAAAATATAAACTATAGTTAATAAAACTATTTTACTATATATATAGATTCTTTAATATTTATTATATATTTATTTATTTATATTCTGTATCTCTATTTCCGCGATTATTATATTTAATAATAATAATTACTTTAGGTATAGCTATACTATTATTTTACTTAAAAAAATAATATATTAATAAATAGCTCTATAAGCTCTATACTAATATTTTATTTAATTTAGGACTCCTTAAAAAAAGTAAAAATAGTAAATTTTTTTTTTTATATAATAAAGTTGCTATTACTAACTACCTAATTAGGAAGGAAAGTGCTATATATATTATAGGACCTAATAACCGGCTTTTAAAGGTACTGCGCTAAGCCTAATTAGGAAAGATAGTACTAAGATAGGTATATAATAATTATTTAATAGTACTTAATAGTATTATAGCTTAGTATAATTTATTACTTTATATAGTAACTTATACTAGCGTATTTACTATTATAAACTAATACTAAGCAGGCATTTGTAAAGGAAAAAATATTAATATATTATATTTATAGTACGTAGTATAATATATAAAATAGTAAACTCTATTAACTATAGTACTAGACTCTTATATACCTAATAAACTGTAAAATAGACAATCTACTAGTAATAAATATATAGACTTTTATATTATAGACTTTTACAGCGCGTACTATAAAAGATATATATTAAATAAATAAATAAAAAAAAATAATAAAAAAGTTAAAGTTATAATAACTAACCTTTTATAACTAGTATAAAGCGACGTAAGTAATATTTATACTATTTTTAGTTTAATACTATATAATAGTGTACCTAGTATAACTAAAAAGTAGTATATACTTATAGAAGCTATTACTAAAAGGCTAAAAATTTAACTAAAATATAGATAACGAGGCAGAACGCCTTATAGATTAAATAAGAAGTTAATATTACTAATACTTTTAAATACTTACTAGATACTTAAGATATAAAATAGTATATAATAACTATTTTAGGCGTAACTACTACTATTTTAGTAAGTCTACTACTAAGACTAATAACTTATAGGACTTTTACAGTCGAATAAAGATTTTATATAAAAGTAATAAAATAATTTAAAAGCTCTATATAAGAATAGGTAAAATAACTTTAGGTATATCGTAGAACTATAAGTATATAGTATTATAAGAGCGTAGTAGGTGCATAAGGCCTAAATATTAAAAGATTTTTTAAATTAGGCTATAAGGACTATAAGGAGATAATAGCTGGCAAGTCTAAGGTAATAAAAATAAACAACTTAGTATATAACTAAATAAAATAAAATATTTTATATTAATTATTTTATTATAATTTTAAAATCTTTAAGTCTCTGTCGAGACCGAATAGTAAATTAAAAAAAAACTTTTATAAGTATATACGTAAAGCTAAGTAAGACTTTAATAATTATTTTAAATTAAAAATTAAACTTTTTACGCTAGTTTAGCTTCTATATTATTATTTAAAATAAAAATTTAATATAAGTAAGTAAATAACTACCTCTTATAATAAATAACTAATCTTAATAGGACTTCTAGTATAGTATATTAAAAATAAACTACCTAAAATAAAAAAGCTCTTTAAAAAAATTATAGAGAACGCCTTATAAAGAATTTATAAAATCTATTTTATTATAAAGTATTAATAAAAGAGTAGAGAGCGTACTTTAACTTTTAATAGGGGTAAAATATTTTAAAAAATAATTTAGTATAATCTATAATTAGCGTATTAAATATAAATAATAAAATTACTATATAAATTATTATAGGAAAATTATTATTAGGGTGTATAATATTAAAGTGGACGTTAAATATCCTCGTCTGGCTAGTCGATTTAATACTTATAAATTACAAAAATATTCCTACAAAACGCTAATACAAAGTAAAAAAACCACTACTAGGAGGTTCGTGTAGTGAGAATAAATTAAAGTGTAAAACCGGAAACCAATTCTACTTGCGACTATAGTATTAGCTGATAGAGACCCCGTATTCTACGTGCACTTACTGAGTACCCTTACCCGTATTTTTGCGGGTATTATATACGTCGAAAAACCTCGTCTTTTTTTTATAGTATTAGGCTAAAAATATTTCTAAGACTTTAGAGTGGTTATTTAGTAAATTACTAGTATTTTTATATATATAAAGCGTGTAGTAGAGTAGTAAAGTAGTTTTTATAAAATTATAATAATAGTAAGCGTATATTAGTATAGATTTTAGTATTTTAAATAATACTATACTAGTTTTATTATTTTAGCTAGTTTTTATTACTAGCCCTAAAGCTATACTATATTAGGAAAGGCTATAAAATATATCCTTAAGTATAAAAGATTAAAGATACTTATAGATAAGTAATAATTCTATATATATATTTATATATTAATTAAATAAAAGGGTGTGGCTGTAGTGGCTGTATAGGCGACTAAGAGGGGTTTTAAAAAAGGAGGAGTATGTATATATCTTTATTATATATAATATATTTTATAATTATATATTATCCCGTAAAGAAAATAAAAAGTTATTATTTATTTACTTTCTATAAGTGCTACGTATATAGTATATTTAAATATTAGTACTTAATTAGTAAATAGTTTTATATATATCCTACTTATATTTAAGATAATATTTCTTTTATTTATAAAATCTAATTAAATTTTATCTACTATTTGTTTACTCCAAAAACTAAAATTTTATAATATAATACTTAATATTCTAACTAAACCTCTATTAACTATATTACTAAATACGGTATATATATATATATATTAATTAACGTACTTTACGAGCTTTATAAAGTCGCGGTATAATATAATAATAAGAACTTAATAAATACTAAATAGCTTAATATAATACTAATAAGACTATATATAAGTAGTATAAATTTTAAACCTTTATAAGTTATACTCTTTTCTTTTAGTAAGAGTAAAATATTTTACTAAATATAGTAACGCAGCGCTTATACTTTAATTATATATTTAAAACCTTTTAGTTGCCCCAAGCCATTACAGTCACACTATTTGTTCGATTAATATACAAATATATATATTTAAAAATTAGTAACTACTTATAATTATTTTTAAAGTTATTAGTAATTACTATTTATAATTATATATAACGTAGTTAGCCTAAAGAATTACTAGATATATAAACTTTAAAACTTAAAAAAGTTATTAGGTTATTACTTAGAGCCTATACGACTAAATATCTAGTTTTTAAACTAATAAGCTTAGTTATCTATTCTATACTCTATACTATATTATTAACTTTTATTTTTTAAAGTTATATTTTACTATATTATAATCTCTATCACTCCTTTTTTGAAACCCCTTTTGGTCGCCCTGAGCCACCACAGCCACACCATTTGTTCGATTAATATACAAATATATATATAATCTCTATAAGTTTTTATTTTAAAACGTCTATTATTGTACTAATCTTAGCTAGGCGCCTATTATATTAACTACTCCTGATAATAGCATTAAATATAGTATAACTTTAAACTAAAATAAAATTTAAAGTTAACTAAAACGCGATTCTTTTACTTACGTATAACTTATTAACTAATTTTACGCTAACTTACGCGTATATAACCTTTTAGTAGAAAATAGCTTTTTTAAGTATATTATTTTTAGCTATTTTAAAGCTATTTTTAGTATACTACTATTTTTTATAACTATATACGCGATAATATATAGATTTTAAACTAATAAAATAAAGACTGTATAGAAGCGGGTAGTTAATAAAAAAAGACTAAAAAATTTAGTCTTATTAATAGAGCTAGAGGTAATAAAGTAATCTAAAAAGTAAGTTAATAAAATAAAATATATTTATTAGTACGCTCGTAAGATCTAAGAAAAATAAAAAAATAACTAAATATTATAAACTTTAAAAAGTCCTACTAGTATATATAGAATTAAGTAAGTATATACTTTTATTTTTATTTAGTAGGTGTTACTAACTAAATAGTAAATACTATAGGCGGCGTAGATACTAATAATAATAGATATAGTTTTTTTTATTTTATAAACCTACTAGGTAAACTAGATATATATATAACTTACTTTAGTAGGCCTTTAGTATTATTATTTTAGTAAAAAGTTTAATAAGTAATATAGAGGCTTACGCGGAATTAGGTAAAAAAATATTACTTTAAATTATATAATAAGTCTATAATAATATTATTAGTTTATAATATTAGTGGACGGGATAAAACGTTATAAAAATAAAATATAAAAGAATAAATAAGCCTTTTATACTCTTACTTAGGAGTGGTACGTATATATATATAAAAATTATAGTAACGCGTATTAATTTTACTATTATAGATTATATATATATATTTAGACATATAAAGGCATGTATATACTCCTCCTTTTTTAAACCCCCTTTAGTCGCCCCGAGCCACTACAGCCACACTATTTATTTAATTAATATACAAATACAAATATATATTAAATAAGTTAAAGTATAAAGGTATATATATACTCTTTTTTTTTAGACCTCTTTTAGGTCGCCCTAAGCCACTACAGCCACACTTTTTATTCGATTAATATATAAATATATTAGATAAGTTAAAATATATACTATTTTAGTATAATAGAAATACAAGCTTTAGCTAAAGACTATTTTAGTATTAAGAATTAATAAATTCTCTATTTAAGAAAGTATATTACTAAAGTATATTTTTAATAATATCTTTATAATTTAAATATATAAAATCTAGTATTCTCTATAATTAAATATTTTAGGACTTATTATATTCTATCTATAATAATAATAGAGGATTTTAAAGTAGTAATAAAGTCTTATATTATATATATATATTTATATACTAATCGAATAAATAGTGTGGCTGTGGTGACTCAGGGCGACTAAAAGGGGTTTTAAAAAAGGAGGAGTATATATATGTCTTTATACTTAATATATTTTATATTATAATAAGTTTTTAGTTATTATTTAAAAATCTTTTAGAAACGCAGTATTATTTTATTTTATAAAAAAAATTATATTTTTAGTAGTACTAACGTCTATTTACTATAAGTAATAATAGGAACATATATAAGTATTTTATTAATATAATATATAGTAATAATAGTATTATTTAAATAAATAAATATTAATAGAGGTGTCTAATATACGGAAAGATTTTATAGTACTATATATAATATATAATTAAAAAAACGATAATTACTATACGTAGTATTAAAGCTAATATTTCACTAATATAAATTACGTAGTATAAATTTTTTAATTAAATTAATTTTAAACTTTATATAAAGTATATAAATACTAAAAAGACTAATCTTAAAAAATAATAAAATTAATATAAACATTTTTTAAACTATACTTAGTTAGATTATCTTCTATAGTAGATATAGTAAGTATACTAAAAATAGTATAGTAATTACTAAAATATTAAAATTAATATAAAAAGTAAAAAGATAATTAATATTTTATTAATTATACTAGTAAGTAGATAGGGTAGCTTTTTTTTAAATAAAGCTACGCTTTTAGCGTAGTACCTATATTTTAAAAAAAATATCTCCTAGCTATTATACAGGGGGGTGACATTGGGAAATAACTAATCTAAAAAGTTACCTTTTTTAAAGTTATATAACTTATTAATTAGTAAGCCTAAAAATATGTAAAAAATACGGTTTTAAGGAGAAAGACTAGCTAATTCTATTTACTTACTTAGGGACTGCTTACTAAGGGGTTCTAAAGTAATTAAAAATTAGTAAAATTAAAACTTTTTTACGACTAAATTTTAGACTATTATAACTTTTTATTTAAGGTGTAAAATTGGCTTTTATATATATATATATTATAATAGTACTTATAATATATAAGTATATAAAATATTTTTATATATTTATATATTATTTATATAATTATATATAAAAGTTACTTTTTTACATTTTTATTAATAAACTGGTAATAATAACTTACTAGTATATAGTATAGTAGCCCTTAGATTCTATAACTGCCTTATAACGGTTAAGAAGAGATAAAATATAGTTATTAATAAGTTCTTATAGTATATTATTTTACTCTTTTATAATAACTCTTTTAAAGGCCTCTATACTTTATATACTAGATCCTACACCTAAATTAGCCTTTTTATTATTATTTAGTCCTTATTTTAATAAAATCTATATATTTTCTATAGGGGCTAAATTAGGACTATAGGCTAAGTAAGGAAATAGTATAATTATATTATTTTTAAACTAGTTTAAAACGTCCGTTATTTTATAAATAGGGACGTTATTTTATTAAAATTACTAACCTATATTAATATTAATATAAACATTATAATTATGATATAATATAATAATATATATATTATTATATTATTATATTAATAAAAATAGGGGTAAAAAAGTATTATAAAACTTACCCCTTTTTAATAAGGGTTTAACCTTAGGTATAAAAACTTTACTTATATAGTCCTTACTTATATAAGAAGTAAAAGAATTAGGTATTTTAATAAATACTAAATTACTTTTACCTTTTATCTAAATTATACCCTAAACTTATAGGGTAAGGTCTCGGCCTATAAAATAATTAATATAAATAATATTAAAAAACTAAAACAATAGCTTAAAAATAGATAAAAAGTTAAAATAACTTATTTTATAATTAGCTAACAGCCAGTTCTTTTCTATCTCTATTATTACTCTTTTTTTTATAATATTATATATTTTATTATCCTCTTTATATTACTAACTTATT
Source organism: Pleoardoris graminearum (assembly GCA_030770415.1). Classification (NCBI taxonomy): domain Eukaryota; kingdom Fungi; phylum Ascomycota; class Dothideomycetes; order Pleosporales; family Didymosphaeriaceae; genus Pleoardoris; species Pleoardoris graminearum. Next base: position 60,677 of record JASEKS010000393.1, read on the forward strand.
AAAAAATATTATTTTTTTTAAATTTATATTTATTATATTATCGTTAGTATATTTTAATATTTTTTTAGTATTTTCTTTATTTATTGTTAGTTTTTTTTACTTATATTAATAAAGTAACCCTTCTTTTTTAAAGTTTTTTATAACTATTATTTTATAATATTTAGACTATTTTTTATTAATAGTCTTTTATTTTTTTAAAAAAAATTTCTAGTTAAGTATCTATTAATAATTCTTTTATTTCTTAGAATTAACTTTTTTACACCCCCTTTATAAACTTTATTTATATTATAATTATTTTTCTTCTTTTTAATTTTTTTTATAGTATTAAAAATAAATTGTTAAAGCTTTACTAGAGTAGTAGTAATAAAAAAAATTATTTACTTTTAAAAGAAGTTTAATTTTAAATTTAAGTTTTAAGAATTTTAGCTCTATTGTAAGGAAATAGAAGTTTAAGTTTATAAAAGTAAAAAGATATTATAATATACTATAATATTAATAATATATTACGTAAGTAGTAATTATATAAGCCTTAGTACTATTTTTATAATTAATATAATTTTATTATTAGATTATTAATCTACTCTAAAAATCTAGTTACGTAACCTATACTAGGCCTAAAATAGTATAGTTAAAATTTTAGTTAAATATATTTACTAACTAAAAATTTATAGGAACCTAAAAAAAGGGTTAAAAAATTACTATATTTAGGTTATTTTAATTTATTATAGTTAATTAATATAACGTAACTAAAATTCTAATAGAAATTTTTATTATTTTTTCTTTAACACGGTATTATTTACGTATTTTTAGGCTTAGTAATTAATTTTATATAAATTTTTAAAAAAAGGTATCTTTTTTAATTAGTCTTTTTTAATGTCACCCCCCTGTATCACTTTTTAGTTATTAGGAATTTAGTATTTTATATACTAGTTAGTAAAATAAAAGCGGTTTTAAACTACTAAAAAAAGTAGTATTATATATCTATTACTAGTAATGCTGTAAATTACTATTACTTATTCTTAATTACTTAACTAAATAGCTTTTAGCTTTTCTACCTAATTTAAGCGTAAAATAATTATTTTAGATTAAATTATACCTATTATAAAATCTATTTTATTAAAGTTATAAAAATTACTATTAAGAATACTATATTCTATACGCCTATTAGCTACCTATTAACACTATAGCTTTATATATATTTATATACTTTTTCGACACATTAAGTATAAAGGCATGCACATACTTTTCCTTTTTTAAAACTCCTTTTAGTTGCCCTAAGCTACCACAGCTATACTATTTGTTCGATTAATATATAAATATATATATATATTTATATATTAATTAAACAAATAGTGTAGCTGTAGTGGCTTAGGGCGACTAAAAGGGGTTTTAAAAAAGGAGAAGTATGTGTATGCCTTTATACTTAATATATATAACTTTATAATTATAGAATCTTTATAGTAGACTTTTTATTTATTATAAATATATATAAAACGCGTTTTTATCTTTAAATATTATTTAATAAAGTATTTTATATAGCGCTTTTTAATAAATAGCGCGCTATACTTTATATATAAAAGATTTACTATAACTTTTATATTAATAATTTAATATAAAAGCCCTTACGTCTCTTACTCTAATAAATATTTAATAATTATATTCTCCTTTATTATTATTATATTTCGACGTATATTATAGCTATTAGCTTTTATAGACTAACTCTTTATTTTATAAAAAATTATATTTTAAGGTATATTATAGATCTATACAGTGCGGTAATAACTTAATTTTAATAAAATTAAATTATATTAATTACTAGAAGAACTTAATATTTAGAATAGTTAATAGGTATAGTATTAGTAGAAAAAATATATTTTAAATATAGATAGTTAGTTTACAAGAAAAATATCTTACTTAATAATAATATTCTACTTAATAATAAACCAGGTTAGTTATTATTAAAACTAAAAATTATATTTATTTTATATAAAAAGAGGCGCGTTAGGGTTAAATTAAAATTAAAAATATTAACTAAAAAATCTTTTAGCCTATTAAGTAGACTAGCCTATTATATAACGCAGAGATAAGAGTTAGGATAGTTTTTAATATAATTTAACTAGTTATTACTATTAGAGAAAGTTTATACTATACGCTAGAGGTTACTTAGTAAATTAATTATTAAACGCTAAAATACTAACGTAGATATAATAAAGTAAAAAATAAATAGTATAGTTTTAATAATAGTATTAAAAAGATTTCTAAATATATAGTATTTATAAAAAGAAGAGAAAGCTACTATACTTACTATTTTAAACGTATTATATATTAAATATAGTCTATAGTTCTGTCCGTAATAAATTATTTTTATATTATAATTATTACCCCACTATTATTATTATCGTAGTCTAATAAGTTTATTAGTTTAATTATTACTCTATAACTATAAAATTTAAAAAATCCTATATTTAATAAATCCTAGTTATAGCACTTTTAATTTTTTTTTCTTTTATATTAAGTAAGGACGTAGTATACACTAAGGTAATATAACTTCTATAGATAAATATAAAAAAAAAATATTTTAGTTTAAAAGCCACTAAGTACTAAATATAATTTTTTATTTTTTTTTTTTATATTTACTCTTTTTATTTTAGTATTATCCTTTAATTATATTTTATTATTCTAGACTACTCTTAAAATAAAAATATAATTTAAAATATTTTAGAGAAAATACTTATCGTTTTATTTATACTATCTAATAATATATTTTAGAACGCGATTTTTTATTTAGGTAATATTAATTTTAGTATTACTTTTTAAATACTTCTTTACTATATTTTTTATAAAATTCTCCTTAATTTAGAAACTAAAAATACTTTTTTTAAAAGTATTTTTATTAGTATTATTAATATCTCTATAGTATATACAGGGGGGTTAAAGTATAAATAAGTACTTAAAAAATATATCTTTTTTAAAATAAAATAACTTTATAATTAGTAAGCTAAAAAATATAAAAAAAAATAGTACTTTAAAAAGAAAGATTAGCAGATACTATTTATCCTATTAGGGGCTGCTTATTAAGACGTTTAGGGGTAAAAAAAATTAGTAAATATTGAAAATTTTTAGGTCCCTACCTTTTTTTTTTTTTTTAAATAAAGCTACGCTTTTAGCGTAGTACCTTTATTTTAAAAGAAATAACTATTAACTATTATAGGGGTTCCTGTAAAACAGCTCTATAATATTTTAAATATAATAATAGGAGATAAAAATAGTAGACAGTTATATATTAACATATTACACTAAAAACGTATTTATTATACTTAATTATAATAAATTAAAATAGCGTCACCCGTAATAAGTTAATATATAACTTTTTTTAACTTAGTACTAGACGTCTATTTATAAAAAAAAATATAATAGTAATAACTTTTTACTATTACTAGTATACTATAAAGTATTAATATACGCCGGTGTTCCCGGTACTATATACGTATATATATATAAAATAATAAAAAAAGTATAACTAATAGTCTACTACGCCGGATAGCTACTTATATCTTTTATAAATATTACTATATATACTATATTATAATATAGATAAACAACTCTATAAAAGTAATACGCGTAATAACTTTTACGTAACTAGATTTATTATACTAATAACTCTTTTAAAAATAACCCTTTTAAAAATAATTCTTATAGAGCTCTAGAGTACTATAGTAAGATTTAATTTTTATAAATAACCTATAGATACTATAGAAAAAACTATAATTATAATAGTTATAGACTATATTTTTATAGAGAAGGAGCGGGCCTAGTATATATTATACCTATACCTATACCTATACTAGTACAGTAATAGTAATTATTATTAACCTATATAGTTATAAAAGTAATAGACCCTAAAAGTCCTATTATAGATAACCTAAAATATATTTATAGGTAAAAGTAGTAGCTCTTAACTATACTAGATAATTAGAATAACCCTAATTATATTAAGTTTAAAAATAAGATAGCGCAGTACGCAAACGCGGCTACCCTAATAATAGTAAATTAACTATAAAACGTAAGAGAGCTAGTAAGGATAGTATTAATAATAATATAAAAAGAGCTATATATAAGATAATAAATAATTACAGATAAACGTGGCGGATAATATATATAAAAAAAAAGAAAAAAGCGTTATAAAATGCCTATAAGTGCAGGCAAAATAATATATAATAGTTTAAATATAAAGAAAATAGGTAAATAGTACTAAAAAGGAATAAAAAAGTCTTTTTCTTATTATAAAAAACCTATTAATAAGTGCTATTATAACCTATTGGACCTGACCGTTACGGTTAAGCCCAGGTCCCTACTTTAGGCTATTATAACTTTTTATTTAACGTGTAAAATTAGCCTATTTTTATATATATAATAATAGATGCTATATTATATTAATATATAAAATATTTATATATTTATATATATATATTATATAATTATTAACAAAACTTAAATTTTTCAATTTTAATAATAAATAAGTAAATAATATATTAATAGTACTTAGTATAGTATTCTTTAGATTCTATAAATATTTTATAATAGTTAAAAAGTAATAAAATATAATTATTAATAACTTTTTATAATATTTTATTCTACTTTTTAAAAAAATCTTTTTAAATAGCCTCTACACTTTCTAAATTTAATTTTATATATAAGTTAACCTCTTTATTTTTATTTAATCTAGATTTTAAATAATTTTATATATTTTTTTATAGAGGCTAAATTAGTGTTATAAGCTAGGTAAAATAAAATAAAATATTAATTATTCTATTAATTATTCTTAAATTAGTTTAAAACGTCTGTTATTTTATTAGTAAGAGACTTACCTTTTTTTTTTTTTTTTTTTTACTGTATATATAATAAAGTTACTATTAGTAACTACCTAATTAGAAAAAAAAGTGCTATATATATTATAGAATTTAATAACCGGCTCTTAATAGTACTACACTAAGCCTAATTAAAAAAAATAGCACTAAGATAGGCACGTAATAATTACTTAATAGTATTTAATAGATTTATAACTTAGTATAGTTTATTACTCTATATAGTAACTTATACTAGTATATCTACTATTATAAACTAATACTAAGTAGGTATTTATAAAGAAGGAGATATTAATATATTATAATTATAGTATACGTCGCAGTATCTAAAATACTATTTACTAATAATAGTATACTATTATTTTATAACTAAAATATATGCTTCTAGAACGTTAAAAAATAAAATTTTAGTAAAATATATATACTAGATTTACTCTAGCCTATACTATAAAGTATAATATATACTCTAAGCTTTTAAATTAAACTAAATAAATAAAATACGTAAAGTAGTAACTATATTTAATATAATTACTATATTACTATTTATTTTTACAGGTAACCCGTAAAAGTCTATATTTAAATAGAATAATTTTATTAATATAGGTGTAGATTTTACTGCGTATAAAAAGAAACTATAATATTTTATAAAAATACTAAAAATCTACTATTTAGAGGTACTACTATATAAAAATATAATATTAAAGCTGTTATAACTATACTACTATACTAAGTAATTAATAAATAAGAATAAGTTACTTACTACTAATAATAACGCTAATACTAATAATTATAGAGCACTAAAGTAAGGAGATAGTATAGTTCTTTAGTAAGTAACTAGATATATTAAAGGCTATAATTTATAGTATAGAGAGCGTATATAATTTTAATTAAAATAATATAAAATAAAAGTTACTAGTACATAAAGGAGCGCTGTAGTTTAATATTATAAAAAATATCTAAAGGTAAATAAAAAAAAGTTTCTAAAGGGAGGATAATAGATAACTAATATAGAAGAGTATAGATAAATAGTTTAATATATAACTAAATAAAATAGAATATTTTATATTAATTATTTTATAATAACTCTAAAACCTTTAGGTTACTATTAGGACCGGGGAGTTACCTTATAAAAATTACTAATATATATTAATATTAATATAAAGTTTATAATTATAATATAATATTATAATTATTTATATATATCTATTATTATATAAAAAAAATACAAAAAAATTTATTAAGTTACTTACCCCTTTTTATCTTTGGATTTACTTTAGATATAAGGACTTTTTTTTCTTTAGTCTTTACTAGTAAAAGAAATAGATAATTTAGGTATTTTAGTAAATACTAAATTATTTTTACCTTTTACTTAAATATTATTCTAAATTTAGCATAATAAGTTATTATTAATATAATAATTAATATTATTAATATTAAAACAGTAATACTATATCCTAAAAATATATATAAAGTTATATATTTTAAAATATTAAAATAACTTACTTAGTAAGTAGCTATAGCTACTATCTAACTAGTTTAAAAAAAGATAATATAAACGTAATTTTAAGATAAGTTAGTGTAGAGGAAAACGAGCTGGAAATTACTAGATTTTAAAATTAAAAAGTAGGGACTACTTCTATAAAAGAAAATACTAAAGAGCCGTATTATATATACGTAAAAGAGAAATAATTCTTTATTTTAAAGAGTTTTATAAACTAGTAATATAAACTCTAAAGTATTTTTCCGCGATATACCCCCTAATTAAGTTAATAAAAATAGCTTAACTGTTTAAGTAGATAAAAAATTAATATTTTTAAGCTTATAGTAGCTGTAGAATTAATTTTAAAAAAAGCTTTTTTAAATAGATATTTAGCGGGTAGCGTTGCTAAATAATAGAGTTTTAAAATAAAAGACTAATTATAGTAGGCGTACTAGTATTAATAGTATAAAAAGCGTTTATATAATTTTTTTACTAACTTTTTTAAAATAATTTTTACTCTTTTTATACTTCTAACTATTACTTTTATACTTTCTTATACTATTTATACTATTTTTATATTTTTTTATCTAACTTTTTTTTTCTATATAGCTTTTTAAGCTCTCTAATTATTATAAGTATTATAAATTAACTATTTATATTACTACTGCTATAACTATAGTAAGCTATAATACTCTTTTTAATTTTTACTTTTTAGAGTTTATTTAAATTTCTAAGCTCTAATTCTGTTTTTTAAAAACTTTACTAATTTTTATTTAATAATTTTCCGATCTCACCTATATTACTATAGTCTAGTACCTAAATATAATTAAATATAAATAGTATACTAAGTATTATAAACTTACTAAGATTAGTAAGAAGTTAATAAAGTTTAGTTTTTTAGTTTTTAGTAAGTTACTTAATATAATTTTTTAGCCTATTATTACGCTTTGTAAGAAGAAGCAGTCTAAAAAAAAAAAAATAAAAAGTATAAAAAGCTCTAATAATAAGTAGCTTAAAAAAGTTAAGGCGCTATTTAATCTTAGACAGGAATTACTATAACTTAAATAAATATTTTTATACTATAATATTTAATAGCTTACCTATTTCTTCTATAAAATAATACGTAGCTATTATAAGCTTTAAATAATTATTTTATGTTTCTAATAGATAAAAGTCTTCTTTTTCCTTTTAATTAAAAATTTTTATAGATTTTTTAATCTTTAAAAAAGCTTTTTCCCCTACTATTATAAGCTTATAAAAATTATTTTACTCCTTTAGTTTAAAAAAATTTATAGCTCTTTTAAGCTTTAAAAAATAATCCTCCTATATTATTATTTAGTAATTTTAATAATTTTTTTAGTTTAATACCTATACCGCGCTTTATAATAACTATCTATTAGCTAGTTTACGAGTAACTAAATACTGCATAAAAAGTTTAATACTAATAAAAAATTTAGTAAACTTTTAAAATTATTAATTTTACTTAGCTTATTTTCTCTATTTAAACTTCTTAAGCGCCTAGCACTATTAGCGCCCTTTTTAATTTAGCTCTTTTAAGCTCTACTAAGTTAGGTTTAAAAAATAGGCCGCGCCCTATAGTAGAAAGTAAATCTAAAAGTAATTCTAAAAAAAATAAAAATAATAAACTACCTATTTTATAGACTTTATTACGCTATAGTAATAAAAATAATATTAATAAAAAATATTTTAAACTTTTTAGTCTATAGTTTTTCTAAGCTCTATCTATTCTTTTATATTAGAATTAGAAAAATTAGAAAACTATTAAATAGTATTTATATAGCTTAATATTACTAATAGTTTATAAAATTAAAGCGCCCTATATTTTATTTTTATTATTTAGGTAGCACTTTATCTAGTAAAAGTAATAGTAGCTATTTTAATACTAAAATATAAGGCTTCTATTACTAGGCGTATAAAAGTAAATATAACTATAAACTAATATATATATAGATATTTTAATCTAAAAAATTTAAAAAAAATATATATTTACTATTATAATCCTAGTTATATTTAAGAAATCGCTAAGCGCTTTCTATTTTATTATAAGCCGCTCTATAGCAAAAAGGCGAAAGAGCTTACTTATTAGTAAGTATAATTTTTTTAATTTACTTTTTTTAATCTTTATTAATATAGATCTTATAAATTATAAAACTTAATAAATTATAGACTACTATTAGGTAAATAATTAAGCTAAATAAAAATTTAAGTAGTAACCCTATTAATAATATTTTTAATAAGATTACTTTACGCTGCGCTTAAGCTATTTAAAAATTTAGTAAGCTAGTAAAGTTATTAATCTATTAAGCTTCTCTATTAGGGTTATTATATAATTTTTATTATTTTTTTAAGCGGTGCGGTTTTAAATTATCTATTATAAATAGTAGCTAATAAGCTATATAATATTTAATTTAAAGTGCTTTGCGCTCTATTATTATATAATTTTTTAAAATTCTAGTTTAGTAATTTTTTCTTTTATATTTTTAAAATTTAGTTACTCTCTAAATCTTTAGAATTACTAAGCTATAAGAGCTTTTATTAACCTATTAGCTAGTATATTACTTATCTAAAAGTATTTAATTTTAAAACTTCTTTTTAAATACTTTTAGCGTAGCTATATATTTTATATATTTATATAGCGTAAACGGGTAGTTATATATTTATTTTTACCTATAACTAGCCTAATTATTTATTAATTATTATAGAATATACGCTACGTAGCTCTAAAATCTAAAATAAGTTTTTTAAAGAAGCGCTTTAGAGCTATTATTTCTTTATTAATATATTTAAGCGCAAGGAGCTCTGCTTTAGTAGTTAATATTATAATAGTAGCCTATCTTACGGCTTTCTAAATAATTATACTACTAAATAATATAATAATATAGCTATATAAAGATTGTTTACTCTTTAAATTATTTATAAATAAAGCGTCTAAATAGATTATAATTTTTAGGCCCTTATATACCCTATATTAGATCGCCTAAAAACGTAATTTATAAAAGAACGCAATTATATATTTTACTATAGTAAAATACTTTTTACTTAAATTAGTTAAAAAATAAAAAAGTTTTAAAACGGCGAATACTATATCTAGTTATATTATAATAGTAATATAAAATATAGAGCTAATACGCTCTTAATATATTTTAATTTTAGCTTTTATTACTTCTCCTTTATTCTTAACTAGCTCTTTTAATAATAAAAGCGTTAATAAAAAGAGTACTAAATTAATTACTTTAAATTTCTTTACAATCTTTTTAATATATAAATTATAGATTAACGTAATTATTTTATTTTTTTAATTTTTAATTACTTATACTTTAAAATACTATTTTATAACTCTGTACTCCTCTATTTTATATATTTCTAAAAGCTTATTACGCAGTTTAAAAGCTTTTTATTAATAAATTTTATAGTATAGGAGTAGGATATTATCTATATAAAAAAGTATAAAGATCTTATAATCTAAGTTAAAAAATAAGTAAGACTCTTCTTTTAAGTAGATAAGGCTAAGCTTAGCTAAAGTACTAGAAAATTTTTTATACTATAGTATAGGTAAGTCGCGTAAGCTATATAAAACTTAATTAAACTTTATATAACTATCTTCTTATTTATAACTATTAAATAGTTTATACTATACTAAATTTAAAGAATTAATTAGTATATTAAGAAATACGCTAATTATATTAAGCTATAAAATTTTTAAGTTAAACTTTACTATAATTACTATAACTATATAAAAGGAGTGTGCTATAAACGTTATAGTATATATTAATAAGAGTATATCTTTTAACTAGAAATTACTTCTAATAATTAGGTAAGCTTTATACTTTATAAAGTAACTATCCTAATTAAACTTATAGGTAAAAACCTACTTAAGTAAAAATAGACGTTTAGTACTATTAAAGTACGTAACTACTTATTAAATTTATTTTTTAAGAAGTATAGTCTATTTTTTATATATAACCTAATAAAAAAGCGGACTAAGTAGATATAAAAAAATTATTTTTTATATTACTAGCTTTTTTAAAAGCTTATTACGGTATATATAAATTTTATATTAAAATATTATCTTTTTTAAGACCCTATTTTATATAGTAGTTTAAACTATAATATTAATAATTATAAACTTTTTACGCTCTTTCTATGTAAGATTTATATTAAAAATAAATATATTTATAAAGTTATACTAAAGAGAGCTATCTACGCCGTCTAGTAAAGTACTTATAAATTTTATATTATATAATAGCTCGCTTTTTAGGTTAGGGCTTAATAATATATAAATACTAAGGGGGTTTTTATTCTTATTCCTTAGTTTATTAAAATTTTTAGAATCTAATTTACGTTACCTTTAGCTCTATTAAATAGTTAGGCTATAGTTTTTTATAGGTCTTTATATTTTATAAATATAAGTACTAACTATTTTATTTAATAAGAGGAGTTTTATATTACTAATTTAAGTAATAGTATTAGATAAGCTTTTACCTATTATTTAAAAATTTTATAGGCTTTTTACCTTAAACTATTCTACTTCTTTGCTAAAGTATACTTTATAAAAAATACTAAAGTATTTATTTTTTTTAAAGTTTATACTTTTAAGTTTTTTAAGCTTTAGAGTAGGCTAAAAAAAAATTAGACTAATATTTATATTATATAATATACAGATTTATAGCTATTAGCTAGCTATATTAATAGCCTATATATATACTACTTATACAGAGTTTTACTTACCTAATTAGTTAAAAAAATAAAATAAAACCTATGCTAAAGTACTTTTAAACTCCTACTTAAGTTATATAATATTTTTACTAATCCCTAACTTACTAAAATTATAGACTTATATTTTAAAAATTTTATTAAACGCCTTATCTATATCTATAACCTTAATAGTATATAAAATATTTATAAATTTTATAGCTTTTTTTTATAAGATAGGCTAATCTTCTTTTTTTTTATAAAAAAGAGTTTTATTAAACGTAATATTACGTGTTATAATAACCTAGTTAAGTAATAGTACTTATATTTTATAAATATTAAAAGCTACGTAACTAACTAAATATCTAATATAGGCTTATAGATTTATTTTAAATTTATATCTATTATATCTAACTATATAATCTTTATTTAAAGGATATACGTAATAACTATAAGTATATATATTACTTTAATCTAAATATAGATCTGCTGTTTAGCGCTTTATAAGCTTAGGTTTATAGTAATAGAAATATTATTTAAACTAGCTATAAAAAATTTTATTTAAAGATTATATACTCTTAAAAGCTACTAGACTAATATTATAAAATACTATAACTACTTTTATAATTTCTAGCTAAAGCTTTTTTAATAAGTTTGTACTAAGTCTTATAGTAATAATCTTATTAATAATTTTTTAGCTAACGCGTTTAGCGCCGCCGTTTAGCTTATATATATAAAGAGGTAGTATTTTAATACTTATACTAAGCTTTTCTATTTATTTTTTAAAGCGCGATCTTCTATACTATAAATAAGTAGTAATATTATTATTTTAGAAGATTTTTGTAATTTTAAGTTTATACTAGGTATATACCTATATAGTAAAGCTTAAAAATATTTTTATAAGTTTTAAAAGTAATTTTACTTATAGGCTTTATATATAAATCTTCCTGCTATAGTTATTTTTAATTAGTAGTATCTACTGCTTACTAAGTCTTCTTTTAAGTATATTAAAAAAATTTTATAAAATACGCTAATATAGTTATAGTAATTTTTTTTTAAATTTTTAAAAAATTACCTAAGCCGCGTATATAAGGGAATATTACTTATAATATATACGCTTAGTATTTAAAATATAAATATTTTATATTTTATAGATAAGGGTATATAAAGCTTTTTAACTTAAATATTTTATTTTTTAGTACTATATATTCTTAGTATTAGTATATAGATATATTAACTATAAATAAAGTTTTTAATATACTAGTATTATGCTCTAAACTAAAGGATAAAAGAATAGAGGCTTATATTTAATAAATATAAAATTATACTTATAAATAAGCGTTATAAATATAAAACTTTATTTTAAAAATTCTATGCGTAGTATATTATTTAAGCTTAAATACTAAAGTCCCTTATTATATAAGTAAGCTTTAGATACTATATTTAGGTAGAATTCTTCTATAATAGTTATATTTTTTAATATAAAGTTTTTTATAGAGTTTCTGTTTAGACCGTTTAAAGTATTTTTAATTATTTAGATTTTTATACTAGAAATTAGAAAAGTTTATATTTTAGCTTTAATAGTACGGATACTATTAGTTTTTTTAAAAAATTTTAAAATAAGTAGTAATTTATTATTTATTAGATATAAAGTAGTACTATTATTAAAAATAGTACTTTTAGAGAGTATATAGGTATTATAGTTTTATATAAAATATATACTATTATTTTATTCTAATTTACTACTTATAATAAGCGAGGGATTAATAACTATATATATAAAAAAGCTAGAGAATTTTAGCTTATTAGATTCTTTACCCTATAAAGTATTTTTTTTAAACTATTTTTTTTACTTAAGTATATTATAAAGAGCTATAAATTTATTAAATTTAAAATACTTAAGGAGCTTTTTTTTATTTTTTTTAAAAAGCGGCGCAGTCCGACTAGTATAAATATTTATTAATACTAGCTATAGGCGGCGGCACTTAGTAGGTTTTTAATAGTACCCTTTAAATCTATAAAAATATTAATATAACTTACTCTTATTTTTTAACTATAAACTATTTAATTAAAAGAATAGGCTTTATCCGCTAAGTATTATAAAGATCCTAGAGCTTTTAATATATAACTTAATAATTTTATTTTATAATATTACTTAAAAGATTCTTTTTACTTCTATTAGAGAGAGCTCTTTACTTTTAAATATTAATTTTTAGACTTAGGTCGTGCGTATCTACTTTACCTAATTAAATATTAATTTCTTATTAACAGCGGTAAAAAAGTTAGTAATAGTTAATTTATTTTAAATATTACTAAGTTTATATACCTCCGCCTTTATATAAAGAGCTTTTTATTTATAATATTATAGTTTAGTAGTTATTCTTTTATACTTTACTTTTTTTAAATAAGTATAGTATTATTATTATATAATATTTTTAGCTACCGCGTTGGTAGTTAAGAGCTTTTATTTAAAAAAATAAATAATTAAGTAAGTTAAGATATTCCCCTTAATAGTATAGTATATTTAAGTAGCGCTTATAAGCTTTAAAGCTACTATTATACTAATTTAGTTTTAGATATTTATTACTTAGTTTACTTTAGTAGTATAATTAGTTAAATAGACTTAGTATATAACTATTTTAGTAGTATAGTTATAGTAAATTTTTATAATTTTAGTATTAGACGCTTTTATAATACGTAGAGGCTTTAGTATTTATAAAAAATTATTAAAATTATTAACGTTTTTAAGGTTAGAATTAATAAGATCCTATATATAGTAAAGTATATACTATATTTTAAGCTATATATACTAAATTAGCTAGCTTGCCGAATTAATAAGTTAGACAGTATTAGAAGGGAGGGATATAATAGTTTTAGATATTATAACGTTTAAAAAATTATTAGTTATAAGGCTTACTAAGCGTTTAATAGCTAAAAATATAAGTTATTATTTTATATATATAGATAAGGCGATACTCGCTAGATCTATAAAACTAAAAACTTTTAAATAAAAGGTTAAAGAATTAATTAGAGCTTTAGAGAATAGGATTTCTAATAATTAAATATATAAAAAGAATCTTTTTTTATTTCTAAAACACCGGGCTTATAACTATAAAAGAAAATAAGCTAGAAATTACTAAATTCTAAGATTAAAGAGTAGGGACTATTTTTATAAAAGAAAGTGCTAAAAAGCTGTATTATATATACGTAAAAAAGAAATAATCCTTTATTTTAAAAAGCTTTATAAGCTAGTAACGTAAGCTCTAAGGTATCTTTCTGTAATAGTTAGTAATAAAGCTATTTTTAAATAAAAATAAAATAAACTATATATATTAAATCTGCGAGACGCTTTAATTTTAAAAACTTAATATTTTATATTTATAACCGCTCTATAGTTACACTATTACATATAGTCTAAAAATAATTTATAATATTTTAAAACTTTTAACTTATTTATAATATTTATATACTAATTAAATAAATAGTATAGCTATAGTAGCTTAGTGCAACTAAAAGAGGTTTTAGAAAGGGAGGAGTATATTTATACCTTTATACTTATAGTAATATATTAAAAAAGTTAAATAAAACTAGATTAAAAAAGATATAGTATCTTATTTATAAAGAGATAAAAATTCTATTAAAATATAAATCTTATACTAATTTTTAAAAAAATCTTACGTAGTCTTAAGTTGCTAAATTAAATTAAATATTACTTTAATAAGATTTATCCTTTTTATAAAATTATATTTAAGTAAAATAAATAAATAAAATTTAATATACGCTTCTATAATAATAAAATATAATATAATATAATATAATATAATATAATATAATATAATATAATATAATATAATATAATATAATATAATATAATATAATATAATATAATATAATATAATATAATATAATATAATATAATATAATATT
>JASEKS010000394.1:0-75186 GCA_030770415.1 Pleoardoris graminearum
TAATAATTATTTTATATATTATAATAATAAATTTTTTTTTATAAAAAATTTTTAAATATAATAGTGCGTTTTTTTTATTTTTTTATTTTTTTTTAAATATTATAAAATCTTTTTAAAAAAAATTTATAAAAGTATTTTTATTTTTATTTTTTTTAAAATAAAGGTAATAAACAAAAAGGGTAAATTTATTTAAAAAAAAAAAAAAAAAAAAAAAAAAAAAGTAAAAGTAATAGTAGCTTTATAGTATACTAAATTTTAGTATACTAAGCTAGTAGGGTAGCACAGTAGGCAAGTGCCTAGAAATATATAGGTTTATTAAATTTTAACATTATTTATATATTAGAGGTTTGATTCCTCTCCTTATTATAATATTCTTTAAATACGCCTACTTTACTAGTAAAAAGTAGAATTTTTAGAAGTACGGGGTACTACTAAGGAATTAATATAAAACTATAAGAAATTAAAATTTTTATACGGAACGTGTTACATCTAAAGGTATAAATAAAGTATTTAGGCTAAATTGCTATCTAAAGTTAGACAAGATAAAAATCTATTTCTAAATAGGCTTAGCGTAGCGAACTAGGCCTAATTAGGTAATAGATTAGTAATTTAATATAACTATTTAGTAATATAATCTATATATTAATTAGAAATTAAAGAGCCGATTGTTAGTTCGCTTAGGAAATAAAGGACTTTCTTTAATAGTTAGGTAGCCTTAATATAAAAGGCTTATTTTTTTTTAAAAAAAAAAAAGTATACTAAGCTATACGCTAAGCTATACGTTAAATTATATATTAAGCTATATACTATATTTTTATATATTAATCGAATAAATAGTGTAGCTATAGTGGCTGGGGGCGACTAAAAGGGATTTTAAAAGAGGAGTATATACATGCCTTTATAGCTATATACTAAAACTATAAGTTTAAGTCCTTTACTAACTGAAAATAACAATATTTTTTATAATTTTTATATACGCTTACTTTTTAACTATATTTAGAGGAATAATTTTTTAGCCTATACTTTTTTTAGACTAGTATCTTAACGCTATACTTTACCTTTTTTATATAATACCTGTGCAATAGTAGTACTTACTCTCATATATAAACTAAAGGATAGGAACCAACAAAAGGGACCAGTTTCACTGATAGGATGCGTATTGGCTAGTCCAACCTCACTCTTCTTCTTCCAATTAAAGTTACGCATCCCAGATTGAAGACTCAGAGTGTCTTTGTTCAAACCTTCTCCTTGCATGCGCTTTCACAGATCCGTAGCATAAGCAAGCTTGTATGCATACCCGACACTCAGCTTCGCATGCTGCAACATGTGTTCATAATTGACTTTTTCCAGCGTATCCTGGCTGGTATGGATGAAAGGATTGTCGTCTCCAAGTTCGCTTTCAAAGACAATGGAGCTCGGGTAGCTGTTGTAATAGGCAGACGTATGATCCGAGCAGGCGTATCCGCATTCTGTAAGTATATAGCCAATGTCGCAGTACTGTTTTGCGTTAGTAATCTATAGCTTGATGCCAGAGATTGGAGCGTCGTTTGTCACGCCCAGAGGTGAAGACAATGCACAATAGTTGTTCGACAAATGACGAGGCAGAAATGCAATACCGCAACTGGTAGGCAAATAAACTTACGGCGTCGATGACCTTGGTCATGAAGGTGGTAAGGCCCTTATCAACGTAATCAGTGATCACTCCCACAACCTCTGGCTTCCCTTTATCTGTAGTGCCCTTGGAGTACCCCGTCATGTCTTGTTGAAGCATCGCCTTTGCGTTCTTCCCGTCAGCTTTGTATTTCTTCCACACGTCGATCGAGCCAAGGAGTCCAACTTCTTCAGCCGCGTACCTACAGTGCATTAGCGCAAACCGTGAACAGCGAATGCTGGATCTGAAAGTCAGATACATACCAATGGAATTCGATGGAGTTGGGGGCCTTGCCTCCTTTGATCTGCTCATCTTCCAATAGCACCTTCAACGCTTCCAAGATGGTCACACTGCCACTCCCATCATCGTCTGCGCTAGGCGCTCGACTGGTGCTTTGATCCGTGGCATTCCAGTTAACGCTGTCTTGATGCGCACCCAGCACAATTGTCTTATCACTCAAGCCGGGTATTGTCGCGATGACGGAGCTCTGCGGAAAGTCGTGCTCGAAAGCGTAAACGGTGGCGTTTGCAGCCCCAGACGAGGAGAGAAGGTCTTGCACCGTTTTTAGGAGCCACGCGGAAGATTGCACGCCGTAGGTGGAGTTGTAGAAGCGGTTTTGAAACTGGGTAAAGAGCTCGAGATGTGCCTTCATAGAGTCGGTGCTGAGTTTGGTAAGGAGGGGCTTGACGGTGGATTGATGCGAAACATCGGAAGGGAATGTAACAGCGTCGATGGGCTCTTTAGAAAAACGCAAGTCTGAGGAGTCGATGTCTTTGGTTATGTCGATAAGATGAGTGCCTTTCTAGTCGGGGTCAATTTTGGAGTGTCTTCGCGTCAAGGGCTATTAGCTTACAGCGAGAAGCTCAAATTTCTGTTCCTCTGTAACCTGCCTTGTTTCGGTCGGTGAGAGCTGGATAGTGCGAAGATTCGACTGCGCCTCGCGCTTTGGTATGCTGAGTGCTGCCGCGCAGCACGCGGTGGCTGATGTAGCTAGAGTAAAGATCTTCATAGCCGCAAGAATGTTGAAGCAATCAGTTGTTTTGTGCTCGCGCGCCTTTCGAAGCCACGGGATAACCCGGTACACAAACGCTTTGAGGTTTCGAAGACGCGTTGATTCTTGAGAAACCGATGTTGGAGTATTTCTCTATGGTAGTGCTGCGAAGACTTCGCGGTCTTTAAATCTTTTCATCAGTCCATAGGACGCACGTCGACGCCAGATGACAGCAGGTGGCGGTGCGACAGATATGAGCATGGGGGTACTCGCCGATTTGCGATCAGGCCTATGACTCGACTGTGCCGCTCATCTCCATTGCTGGCGAGCTTCCTAGTCGGGAAGCCCAGGAAGCGACTATGACAGGGCTGCCTGGACATATAGCCTACCGAATCGTCCTTCGCCCCTACAGAACACTAATTATTTCCGCCCTATTTGCGTATTTGTTCGATGTGCCCTTTATTTATCTTATCATCGTTATGTTATGACGACGACCGAAATCTCGAGAACCCATCGGGGCTCACCGCTCGCCAGGCTAGTATGCATGAGCCCATCGTCCCGGTTCCGGTCATTAGGATCGTCTTAAATGATACCAAAAGGGTCGATTCCATAAACACCGCACCCTAAGCCGAAGAATGCTTGTGAGAATATAGTCCCGCTAAGATCACTAGCTGAAAGAGAAACCGCGACCGCCCCAAGGATGGCTGAAGCATACATAACGAGTAAGGTGCCCTTCGGCGAATTCGTCAAGTCCGAACTCTTCAGAATAGAATGCATTTTGTCCGACGTCGAGGGTTATAACAGTAAGCTGGGGCAGAGTAGAAGGTAAGACGGAGCAGCGGTGGATACATTCATCCTATCGCAGAATAACAAAGGACCAGGCGAGAGGATATAGTAGCACCCATTTTCAATATCATCATCGAACAAACGGATACTGGCCTTTACCGGTGGAAAAAATGCATAGGATTCCTACTTATCAATCGCTTAAGCGGAAAGATCGAAGCTGGAGTTCCCCAGGTCGTAAAGTGGGTTTCTACAACACCATCTGGTCCTCCGCGATTAGGACTAGAGAAGGCGGCTGCTATCCGAGAGATGATGGCGTAAGTAGGACAGCCGTCTTCCGTAGACTTGATGATCGATTGTATAATCGGCTTTTTTTCCATCTCGAAGAACCCATGACTTTGTAGACATCGACTGCTCAGCAGCAAGGTCCTGTAGAAATGGATAACATAGGATATAATGAATATTCCCAGGTACGTTCCAGTATGAGAGGTACACCTGGACCTCGTCCACTAGAAGAACGCAATGAGGGGATGCAAGTCGGAAAGGTTTCCAGGTACCCTGTGCCGCAACTTGAGGAACGCATCTATAAGTTTTCGAAGCGCGAATATCTATGTTGCGGCATGCAGCTGTATCTGTAGAGCGGAGGGCGAAAAAAAGGGAGCTAGAAAATCGCACCTTGGATCGGCAGTGCCAGGCAGCGCTAAAAACCATAACCTCAAGTGAATGATTACAATGAGTCGAAGGCTATCGTTATATGAGCTTCCAAGATTGTCGCAGTGCATGGTTGCTCACCGAGACAAAGACTGCGCGCGACTTTGTGAGCTTTTGTGATCCGCGTCAGATGCCTTTCCTGCGCGGGCGTCCCCGCTTAGACCCTAAATTTCTGCTTAGTGGCATGAACATAATGAATATAATGAACACAATCAACAAGAGTACAAGGCCTACAGAAAAAAAAACCTACATTTACAATATATAGAGAGGGCACACTCATTTCCACGGTCCGCCGCTGCCGAAATCCTGTCCATATATGAATGCACCCCAGATCCTTGCGCGGCAAGTCTGAAACGCCCACCGATTCCACGAATCATAGCCGCGCAAAACAGATATTCCCCATCTTTTAGTGCCCGCAGTCCGATTCCGGGGTAACAATGACCTGGTTGTAGGCTGGAGTGATCAGGCGCCGGATATTAGGAGCGGGCGAGGCGCTGCTTTGCAATGCTTGAGTGCAACTAAGCCGGCTAATGCGTCATTTGCGTATACTAGCGTTCGCATTGGCTTCGGTATGGGTTCGCTCGATATTTCCTCCAAGCAGGGTTGGATACGCCGTCGTTTGCGGGGAGGGTAGACTAGAAGAGGTGGTGGAGACAGCTAGCAGTTATAAAGGGAACGGACCGTCGGTTTGAGAGAGATTGGGGAAGATTAAGGCTAGGGGCGTTGTGTACCTGAGCCCCGGGCCGTTCGCGCCGCCAGCATATACAGGATGGAAGTGGAAACGGTATAAGAGAGGGATCGCATCGCCTTGACCGCCACCGCGCGCAGCACCAATTACACAGTCAACCCTGCAAAGTCAATAACAATGAAATTCGCCGGTCTCGTCTTTGGTGCCTTGGCATCCCTGGGTGCGGCTCAATCCCTCTGCGATCAATATGGCTACTATGCCGCCAATGGATACTACTTCAACAACAACATGTGGGGCAAGAACTCTGGGTCGGGAAGCGGTTGCACATATGTCGATCGCACATCTGCGAGCGGCGTTGCATTCCACGTCCAGTGGCAGTGGTCTGGTGGTGAGAACAACGTCAAAGCGTACGCGGATCGAAGCGTCATCTAGCCAGATCAAGTTGACACTGGACAGGTACCCTTACGCTGGAAAGACACTCTCGAACAAGAAGGTCGTCAGCCAGATCAGCAGCATGCAAACATCGGCTCAATGGTCCTACACTGGCAACAACATCCGAGCCAACGTCGCGTACGATCTCTTCACTGCGTCAAATCCCAATCACGACACCAGCAGCGGAGACTACGAGCTCATGATCTGGTAAGTTGGGTGCACCGCCAGGCTCGCGAGGATATCTGCTGAGTATATCACAGGCTTGGAAAGCTAGGCAACGTCCAGCCGATCGGGTCCCAAGTTGCCACCGTCAACGTCGGCGGCCAGAGCTGGCAATTGTGGGAGGGCAACAACGGCGCCATGCACGTGTACAGCTTCGTTGCCCCAAGCGGGCAAATGAACTCGCTCAGTACCGACGTCAAGCAGTTCTACAACTATGTCGCCCAGAACCGCGGATTCCCGGCCTCAAGCCAGTACCTCATTAGTAAGTCTGCGACTTTGTATGAGGGAGGGCCGAACCATAAGTACTAATACGCTTGTAGCTGCTCAATTCGGTACTGAGCCTTTCACTGGTGGCCCAGCTACCTTTACGGTTAATAACTGGTCGATGAACATCAACTGAGATTGCAGAGTCGACATGTAGGGCGGGTAGATTGGCTGCAAGCCCTGTCGGTGGATGAAAACCCTTCGGCTCGGCTGAAGCTGTGCAATGACCCTGCCCCAATATAACGAGAGCAGCGAATGGACCGGTCTATCACGTTCAGCCTGCGTATGTCGAATAAAGTTATAAAACAGTTGTGGCTTCTGCTATTGCATCGGATATCCTGGGTAACGCACGACGTTCGCGCCCGTAAGCAAGTGCCAGAGCTTTTGCTTCGCCTTGCGAACCAATTGCGGTAGGCGTCAATATCAGACGCGACATTAAAGGTTAACATACGGGTTTGATGAACTTCACTACCGCCTATGATAGCGCTTCTAGACGCAACTTAGCATGGTCGGCTATACTTCCTGCCATGGTGAGAACATACTTATACGACTCTGCCACCGTCAAAGTCCGCTTTAGATCGCACCATGCTTTATGCCCACTTTTTACAAGCTTTCCTCCTTCGTTTTATCATCTTTTCCGCTACGCCGATCATCCAGACGGACAACTGGGGAGGGGAATTTTCACTCGAAGTCGATATCGCGAACATGATATATATTGCCAATGGCCACGTGGAGCAAAGGCCGACGGACACGGGACCGGAATCATCGATCGATGTTGAGCCTAGCTATTATGAGCGCGAAGATATTTTTGCGAAGCTGTTGCAATACTCCCTACCAGAAAAGGAAATCGAATCCTTCTACCGAACACCTCGCTTTCGTTATGGGTATCTGAAAAGTACAATGTGTTGTTTCCGTACGTGTGCGCCGTGATGCGGTATTATGCCACAGGTTTGAGTACAGTCAGCCGCTGTAATACCTATCGCGGAGCAACGCACTGTACTCTACCTCGACTGAGCCGTCGCGAAGAGGTCAAGCCGCCCCAGTTCATTTTGCCGCCCAGCGCACACCGCAGTGTCTTCAGCCTCTCCTCCTCCTCCATCTCTACCTCAGCCGTACACCAAATCTCGCCATTCTTAGCGGCCGGCTCGTTACCTGAGATGATCTACTCCGCTAACTTACCAGCTAAACTATTAGTCCTCTTCATACGGATGGGAGGGTCAAGTGCAGTCGCGGTTCGTCAACTTGATATATGCGCGGCGTAATTTGTTCTTGGATAATGAACATAGGCGCAGGTACTAGACTGTGGTAACGTGACAACACCAAGATACTCCAAAGCGCGCTGAAAGGGGCCGGAAGACAATGTACACAAGACGCAATAAATCCCGTAAGCGCCTCGACGGAGCACCACATCTCGATGGTAATGATTTGCGCAAAAGAATCCTTAGCATGCTTCATGGTGAAAATTTTATGGATCTTGATTGAAGACACGCGTGCGACGATACCTAGACTCATGAGGAAGCCGATAATGACGCGCTCGCGAAGTGGACGTTGGACTTTGCGGAGAAAGGATATAGAGAGCATTGCGAAGACCTAATCAGTCAGGATGGCAAAGACCTGTACTGTGATCTGGCTTGCCGAGTCGACGTGGTAGGGCCAGCATTTGCCTGGCACATGATCGGAGATGTCCCACATCTTACGAAGAAGCATGTTGTACATACCTTACATGGTTCAGAGTTAGCTGCAACAGGTTCACTCAGTCTCACAACGCATTCCTACTCACTAAGTATGCCTTGGAACGCGATCGTGGCCCATAGAAAGCAGCGCCACTGTTTGTCAGCCTCCAAACGGAGCAGCATCAAGCCAATGGAGATCTTGATCGAAGCCATTCCCCAAGCCCAGAAAGGCTGTGCGATCATCCCGTAGAAGGCGCAAGTCTCTCTGTCTCCGAGTGTCAACTATGACCGATCGCCGGTCCATGTGGGGAGCCTCCACTGGATGTTCTTAAGGAAGAGCGAGCTGTTGATGACGACCAGCATGTAGGCGATTGCACAGACGTAGTCGTCCGCCAGCATTCGGCAGATAGGGAAACATCGCGTCCATACCCTAGCGATGAAGAGAAGAGTCGCCGCGGCGAGCAAGATGCTGGAAATAACGCTGAACTCCCATGCGATGCGCGAAGCGCGTTCGGTAGGCGGCGCGAGCTTGTTTCGATCCATTGTGGCGGTGGCTCTCTCCTGCGTGCCGTATCGAGTAGTCAAGAGTACGAGCGATACGAGAAAGTCGATAGCGCGAAAGTGGGCGTAGGCAGGGGAGATCAATCCCTGAGTCGTTGGGTCAAATTGCGCGCCTGTCTCGTGCCTTCCACCTGCAGGGAAGGAACGAGGCGTGGAAGGGAAGGTATGTTAAAGGAGCGTCGCCTCAGGCTGTTGTGTGCACAGCATGCATCATCCGTGATACTGACTGGTCCCGGCCACCAAGTCCTAGTAACACAGTATGAGCGTGCGTAACACTAACCGACCACCGGAATATTTTTAAGTTTGGTTTCGGGGCGACGTTTCCCACGACTTGGAAAATGCTGATCCAACTGATTCGCACCTGCAACTGCCCGTTCCCACATACCCCAGCATCAGGATCGCACGCCCATCTACCTACCAGAGGTCCCGATGGAAGGGTTTCGACCCCACAGCGTCCGGTATTAGCCTTTCAACGGCTTCATTCGAAATCAACGCTTGCGCTGCCTACCCACAAACCTATTTGGACGACTTGCAGGCATGCGAGTATTTATACAGGCTTGAGAAGCGCAAGAGGCGAATCAGATCTTTGAGGCCCCGAGCAAGAACGCCTCAATGGTGCTGTACTTGCGCACGAAGCACAGAAGAACAGGGTTGCACTGCTATTTACCGGGGGCCAGATATCTTGTTAAGCACTGTACTGCCGGCGGTCATTACAAACCTTAAGAGACAACCACGGTGGGAGATTGGACCATGTCCATGTATGCAGGTCAATGCCTGAGCCAACACCTGCTCAGTTCTCTATTTGAACTCACAGGAAATAAGCGAAGCAAAGAAACGTTATTCTCTGGCTACGCATGAGGAGCCCGTGGTTGCTGACTGAACCCAGGAAAGGCCCCGTATAGCTGGCGCATCTCTCGGACAACAGCGACTTCTTCGTAGGCCCGGAAATTTGCTATTGATATCTCAAAGGCGCAGCTGATATTCGTACCACCAGTCGACGATCGTGTCTTTCATGGAGTTGGTTCAAATTGAGTGCCTAGTGGCGTTCGATGGCGTGAGGGTTCCGAACCGCGTTCGTCTCCACCCGCCGTAACGTCTGGACGCACGGCTGGATATCCGAGGCTGACTGCTGAGGCATGCATCCAGGTTGACAGCAACGATGGAGGTTTTGGAGCGACGGCTCCGGAGCGGCACTCGATTAATATAGCTAGTCTATTGCCTAAAGTGGCTAGCCTGTTACTATATACGGCTAAAGCTGGAGTGATTACTCCGGCCCGTTCATCGCTCTGGAGGGTCACTCCAACAACCACCATCGCTAGTTGACAGTACCGAGGGCAATATAATAACTATTCGAGGTTCCTACTCTACCTGATACTAAGGTCGGACTAGTGATCCCGTACTTTGAGTCTTGAAGCTGCTGGACCGGACCCGTACCTGTGGATTGGACTGCATCCTATCCATCTGACCGGGGCCTTTTAGAAGGGGATTGACTCCTGAAAGTAATGCTCTGGCTTTCCAACCAAGATCGAGGCTATTTATGCACCGATATAGGACATATTCAATTTAGAATATCCAACTTAAACCGTACGTCAATATTACTTTGCTTGCCCAAATTTCACAGAGGGATTTTCCCATACGATAAGCATTGCACTTGAGCTTGCTCCAAACTTCAAATCCACCACTTGTCGCTCCCCAGGCTCCCAATCATCCTTACAGCCAACTTTACCCGACACAAACCACTCAATCACCGAGTAAATATTCTGCGGCGCGTTCCACAAGCATTTCACACAGATACACAGAAAAGAACAACCTCCTATCTCCCTGAATCTCACCGGTCCGACCCAACAATACTATCACTACACTCCGTCAGCACATCAGCCACACACCCAGCTCACTCTACCCACCTCATCCTCAACGTCGGCGTCGCCAACGCCCGCCACTCCTCCCCCGCCAACGCCGCAAACTCCCTCCTTTCCCCCGGCCACCTCGGCCGATAACTCTCCCCCACCACCAACTCAATCGGATTGCACCACCCCCTCGCCACCCTCGCCTTAATCCCATTCGTCTCCACGACCGCCTTCCCGCGACAGTCCCCCTCCGCCTGCACGACCAGCACCGCATGGATGCGATTCGGGATCCCCCCGCGCGCCTGCTCGTTCTCATGGATGTAGAACCGCACCGCATTCGGCTCCGTGCGGTGATGCTCCTTCCACGTGTCGCTGACGATGCTACACGCGTGCTCTCTGACGACGGCTTCCCTGCGGGTTGCGGCGGCGGAGGCGTGGAGCGCGGCACCGGGGAGGTCGACGCCTGCGGTGAGGGAGCCCTCGAAGGTCCATTCTACGGAGGAGGTTGTCCGGCGACCGGTGAGGAACTGGGGTGCCCAGCGCGCGACGACGGGGGTGTGCAGGCTGGGCGCGGCAGGCTCGAACTGGAGCATGATGTTGGCCTTTTTGAAGCGGTCGTTGTGCGGACAGGAGAACTGGAGGGCCAGGCAGAGGAGCCAGGCGGGGCGGCCGTGGAGGAGGCCCGCGTCGATGCTTTGCACGGTGATGGTGGTGGTCTTCCAGGCGTTGATGTCTTGTTGGTACACCGTGGCTGGCGGGGCGGAACCTGTTTTACTGAATGAGGAGGTGCGTGGCTTTGGACTTGGACTTTCCATGGCTAGCAATTTGGTGGGTGCAGATCAAGGATTTCGCAGTCATCGCCGACCTCGCGACGACACGGCGAGCTGGACGCCTCTTACGCCTTCGCTACATGGCCAGCTTTGGAAACCCATCCGTCATCCGAAAGGATTCGCAGCGTTGGCTTGTCGCGATCGCAGCTCCCAGCATCGTGGTCACGTTCACTGCGCGGCAGGAGTATTGGCCGGCGGTGTGTCCGCGCAAGCTCGCATCTGGGTATTCGACCGGCTGGCGACCTATAAGAGAACATCGAAACAAGCGCTTCTGGAACATTTTCCGAGCAGCATTTATTTTTAGGGTCTCCTGTCATGCGTCTCTATCGAACAGTATCCGTGGTGGTGGTTAAGCGAGGTTCTTTGAGAGACGTCGACGAGAACGGAAGTTGGCACGATAGAGCGCCCAAACGGTTCACGGCCAGCATACTTCGGCTGTGTCGAAGCATCTTAGCAAAGTGCTGTTTGCGGGCCACGTCGGTGGCGATCGTCAGGGACATGCGGTAACACCGTATCCATCGTATACGAGCAGTGAAGCGTAGCGCGCACCACCTAGGCACCTAAATAACAACCAAGAGCTGCATTCCTTTGTCATGCACCCTGGGTCTGAGCGCACGTCGACTCTCACAAGGATATGTACTCGATGGCAGAGCACACAAGTTTCGTCCACTGGTCTCTCTGACTTATAGTTGGACTGTTACCAACATCAACCGCTCTGCTCTCGTTGTTCCGTAGAAACTCGGCCCCAGACACGAATCTTCAGCGATTAACAAGAACTAAGCAGTTCAGCCAGCGGGTCGGTCTTTTTCAGTTTTTGGATGGAGGGGCAGAAAGTTGAGCGGGCCGGGAAGTGTTGACATATCTGATTTTGAGGGCACCGAAGTGTCAACTTGTTGAGCGCCCTTGTGGGGGCACTGAAGTGTCTGGGAAGCCTGAGTAAAAGAAGCAATAACCGCAGGGCTCGCTGTGGCTCACCTTATTTGAACTTACCTTGGCCTGCCTTGCTCGACACCTCAAAGTATGGATGGGATGGACCTACTCGCTCTCTTACAGTCTTTATCCTTTTTAGCTTAACGTAATTTGCCCCACCTTATTTAATTTTATATAAATTCTATTCATCTATCTGTGCTGTGCAAGTGTACTCATTTCGTTGCGCCTAGAGGGTTTATATCTATTTGAACGCATGCGGCCGGCGCACTCCTACTCTTCGTACGACGCTGCCTCAGCACACTGCCCAAACCTAAATCTGGTAGGTGATGGTCTTGAGTCTAAGGAACTCATCAAGACCCCAGGCCGCGTTGAATCTGCCCCATCCGCTCGACTTTACACCACCGTGAGGCAGGTTCGTCTCGTCGTGGACGGTCATCGCGTTGATATGGACAGCGCTACACCTGTCAGCCGAATCCAACGGATCATATAGAAGGACTTACCCGCTCTCAATCTGCTTCGCAATCCTTAGACCCCTTCCAAGATTCTCGGTAAACACGGCGCTAGTCAGTCCGTACTCGGTGTCATTCGCAACGCGAATCGCCTCCTCCTCGCTTGCGATCTCGATGACCGATACTGAGGGGCCGAATGACTCGGCGTGGTAAAGCTCCATGTCCCTGTTCACGCCGTCCACAATGATAGGTCGCATCCTCGTCCGCGATGCTTCCTTTGTCTCCGGGTGCGACTCCTCCTTCTTGTAGTCCCCGTGCACGACTTTCGCGCCAGCCTTGACCGCATCGCTGATCAAGCGCTTGTTCTTGTCCACATTGGCCGCTTGTACTAGGACGGGCACCGGGTTGTCGCCGCCGAAGATGCCCTCTGCTGCGCCCTTGAAGGCTTCAAGGAACTTCTCCTTGATGTCCTTGTGCACGAGGATGCGCTCTGTGGCCATGCATATTTGACCAGAGTGCAGGAACGACCCGAGTGCGCACTGAGTCGCGGCCTTGTCCAAATCGGCGTCGTCGAGGATGATGGCGCTCGCCTTGCCACCGAGCTCCAGTAAGACCGGCTTGAGGTTCTTGCCTGCCGTCGCTCCGATGATGCGTCCGACCGGTGTAGAGCCAGTGAAGTTGATCTTCTTCACGGCGGGGTGCTCGATCAGGGCGGTTGTGATTTGCGCGGCGTCTTCTGGGCGGTGGTAGAGCACGTTCAGAGCGCCGGCGGGCAGCCCGGCTTCGGAGAGGACACTTCCGATGGCCCAGAAGCAGCGAGGAGAGAGCTCGGAGCCTTTGAGGATGGTTGTGTTGCCCGCGGCGAGAGCGAAGAGGACTGCGCGGACACCGAGGATGTAGGGTGCGTTCCTGTCCCGCAATCAGCCCTTGCAGTCAAAATATGGCTCGGAACCACCTACCAAGGCGAGATACCCAGAACCACGCCGTACGGCTCCTTGACCACCAGGGCAGCCGTGTTGTCGTCGGAGCACGTGGGAATTACGCCATTGATGGAGCTACATCTGCCGGCCACGTCCTTGAGCATCTCGGTAGCTAGCGGGATGTTCATGCCTGAGCTGAACCCTGGGCCGGCCCCCGTCTCCTCCTGCATGTATCGTGCGAGCTCCTCGGCGCGCGCCTTGAAGATCTCGGCCGCCTTGAGGAAGATGTCGCGACGGGCAGCGGGCTTCGTTTTCGACCATGCGGGGAACGCGGCTTGGGCGGCTTCTACGGCGCTCTTGACGTCCTCGAGGGATGCTGACGAGGCGCTCCATATCTGCTTGTGCGATGAAGGCGAGACAACGGGAAAGGTCGTCGAAGTGGTAATCTGCTTGCCGTTGATGAGCAGCGGAACCGTGTACGATGCGTCGGAAGCCATGTTTCGGCTAGAATACTCGCGAGTAGGGAAAGTCCGGAGTTAAGTCGCGCTCAAATGGGATCGTGGAGTACTTATGCAGCTGCAAAAGAGATGACATGGCGTCCCTAAGTACCCACCTGCCTCGGACGGGCATCGTCGCAAGGTGACGACGGCAGTTGCACCGGGCCGGGGTTGGGCATGTTGGAGATCTCTTCGCCCCCGCTGGACCTACACTAGTGTTGACGCGTCGTCACTGGTCACACTGCATGACTTTGTGGACATGACAACCACCTAACCTATTCTATTGGGGCTTTAGATAAGCAATGCATCTCATTGCTGTTTTGATGTGAGGACGATCCCCCTTGCTTCGCTCTGGTTGGATCGCTCGAGCTTGGTGCTCGCAGCTCACAAAAGTCATGACCGAGGCAGCAGATACTGGTGCAAAAAAAATATTTTGAAAAACATTAGAAGCAATTAATGTCGCTATTCCGATCAGCATCAACGAGAGTGATGAACTCGACTCAGGAGCAAGGGACCTCGGCGATGTAGAAATCGTCCAATCAATGCACGGAAAGGAAAGGGATCAACCTCATGGATCAGCTCTAGCTGATTGATTATCTAAACGTTATCTAAACATCATTGAGAACTCCTTTTCTATAATCATTATTCAAGAAGGAAAAAAACCTACACTTCCTCCTCCCCCGAGGTGAGTCGAGCAAAACATGTCGGAACAATCGCGCCGACTACTCCGACCACGGCTTCGACCGGGAGCCTTGCAACAATCTTGCCAGAGGAGGAGCCTAGGTTCGAACCAAGGAGAGAAGTCTTGCGATAACTCCGCTGCCTACATCAATTGTAGTAATATTATTTAGATAGTAACTATATAATATATCACCGGGGGATATCCCTGGGCAGAGGCTCCTGCGGAGTCGCGCGTAGGCCTGCGGGGGTGGATGATCGTGTTGTTTCCAATTCCGCCCGGGATATACCCTACTCAAGAAGTACTAACTGCACCTAGACCTCGATCCAGGTTCCGCTCTGCTCAAGTCGGCCCGAGGCGTTGCACCCATCTCGTAGGTCTATTCTTATAGCAGGCACGAGTGTATTTGTATATTTCAACCTACCTTTTTTAGTATATTAAGTGTAAAGATATATATATTCCTCCTTTTTCTAAACCCCTTTTGGTCGCCACTAGCCACTATAGCTACACCCTTTTCCTCGATTATTCTACTATATATATATATATATGTACATTAATCGAGCATAGGGTGTGGCTGTGGTGGCTGGAGGCTTATATATATACTTTTATATTTCTATAGACAAGAGTTTGGCCCGCAGTTTATATCCTACTGTCCGTCTACTATCCTGTAAACACTTAAAAATCTCGATCCAGGAGTACAAACGTAGCAAGAGAGCGCTACTAGATACTAACCCGTGTACGCAGCGATCAAAAGCTGACCTTGGATATCCCCTACTGTCTACCATGACAAGCCGCCGAGAACAAGGAAAACTCGTTGACTCCTTGCGGGCCGTGCACGCTAGGCAGCTAGATGCAAGTTTAGTTGTTGGGTAATGGATTTGATAACCACGCAGGGCGATTCGCTCAACGTCGTCGCGCAAGTACGGTAATCGAACGCTGGCAGGGAAAGGAGTCGTGGAACGAAAAGGAGAAGGGAGAGAGAAACCGGGTAGTGCTGCGGATGCGAAGACGACCTCGTAGTAATACAGGGGCTGTGCCTAAGGGCATTCACCATATGCCGGAGTGCGCGCGTGGTAGACGGGGTGCAAAAGCAGATCATACTCTATCTACGGTTTCTTATTCTACCTTCGACCGACGTTGAGGAACGGTACGCGCTGAAACCAGTACGCCTACCACGTCAGAATCCAGTGCGATGCATATAAACAAGCAAAACGATGGTTGATTTTTCTTCTTGCCCCACGGATGCAGTCGCCGTCGATACCTATGCTTCCCCCCCACGTACTCGCGCCTAGTGCCCGCGGTGCACGCAATCCCACTCATACTACACACCCGTCAGCAGCGTTCAACCCAGCGAATGACGATAACCATAAGCAAGTGGTGCAGCTCACCAACATTCTGCCCATCCCGCCGTCCACCAGACGAAGGCGCAAGCTCCCTCCTTAATAAAAAAAAAACCCGCAAACACGGCGAACCGCCCAACCCATACAAAACAAGCACTACGAAAATATCCTCCGCGCCTTCGCAAACCCCTTCTCACCCGCATCCGTCCCGCCCCATTCCGCCCGCGTCTTCTCTCCCGCTTTCCACTCGACTTGCCCCGCGAACCCTTGCTCACGGCTACACCACTCGCCCTCCTTGATACTAGGAAAAAAGGAACGTACCACTCTGCCTTCCTCGTCGCCCGTGTACACGTTGTGCGGCATGGGAAGAATACACGTAATCGGCGCTTGGTGATTCGCTCCGTCTTCACGGGCGGGGTCGCCGTGGTTGAGTTGCTTGATGAGGGCGATGGTCCACGTCGCTTCCTTGGATGAAGATGCGGCACGGAGGTGGAAGATCTGCGGGGATCGGTTAGTAGAGGAGCGAGAGGTAGCGAGGATAAATAGACGCACTTTGACGACGCCGCGGCGGTGGCCGGTAAAGATGAGTTCGCGCTCGCACCACTCGTTGCCGACGCCTTCGTAGAGGGCGAGGGCGGTGATGCCGTCGATGTCGTCGTCGCCGTCGCTGACATCTTGGTCGAGGAGCAATTGGCCATTGAGCGTGGTGACGATGAGCCGCGGCCCGCAAGCCAATGCAATATGCCCCGTCACATTGTGGATCCTCGCAGCTTGTACGGGGACCGGGTTCCGTTTCTGTGCCGGGCCGAGGTCCAGCTCGCGAACGAACTCGGATCTGTTAAGATCCCAGAGGAAAACGCGGCCATCAGAGGAAGCTGATAGCAAAGCTGACAAGGCGCGTGATGCCGCTAATGTGACGACGGGGCTCTTATGACCAAAGAGCGTAGTCGTCCAATGGAGTTCAATCGTGCCCCTCTCCGTCTTGTGAACCTTCCAAATTGCGATGGTACAATCAGTACCGGCGGTGACCAGCGTCCTTCCATCAACAAAGAGGGACGCGGTGAGTTGACCGGAGTGAAGGTGCTCGAAAATGCCGACGAGCTTTTTCGAGTTAGAGTCGTAAAAGCGCACACTGCCGTCAGTAAAGCCCCACTCCATGTAGCGATCGTACAGAGGTGGGATGTTCTGTCTGAATGGCGCAGAGCAGAGCAGCCTATCCTGCTTAGGCATGTATACAAGTGATGACACACGTTCACTAGACTCGAGAAGAGTTCCCGGTAAGCGGTGTAAGCTCTCGGCAGCAGCGTCTAACTTTTTGAGCTTGGGGTTGACCTCTTCCTTTTGCGGGTGCGGTCGCTGGAAGACTTGTACCGGTGTTTGTCCGAAGTTGTTGAGGCGACTGATGTGCAACTCACG
Source organism: Pleoardoris graminearum (assembly GCA_030770415.1). Lineage (NCBI taxonomy): Eukaryota > Fungi > Ascomycota > Dothideomycetes > Pleosporales > Didymosphaeriaceae > Pleoardoris > Pleoardoris graminearum. Next base: position 16,885 of record JASEKS010000394.1, read on the forward strand.
TAGCTTGTCGTCGGTTATAGAGTCGAAGTCGATGGCACCCTGGTAGGTTGTTCTCTCGTAAACATTGGCTGCTTCGACCGCCGCATCGCCGCGTTGCTTGTATCCGAAAATAAGATCGATCCAGTGATGCAGGTTCTTACTAACATAAGGACTCTCTAGTGCTTCACGCTGCTTCTCAATGAAGATGGCCGGGTCACCCTTTGCCCATGGTGGCAGTGCAACATTGTCAATGCTTTCACCACTCGCCCGAAGTCCGAAGTCGTAATTGTTGACGTTGGTGAGGAAGTCGGGAAGGAAAAAGAACTCTGGCGTCAGCTCTCTCACATCTGTCATGTTTGGCCCGGTTGCAGAGTCCCATGCACCTTGAACAGAATAGAACATGCGGTCGGCGTGGTCCAGGCCACCTTGAATGAGAGAAAACGCAGCCATGAAAGGCTGTAGCCGAACAAGGTAGGAGGCGACCATCATGGCAGATGAATAGTGGGTCAGGTAGTGTGCCGCTTCCCCGGTGTCATCCATTTCTAGCATCGCAGCGTACTTTTGACGGACGAAATCTTCTTGGAGAGGATTTTGAATGCCGATTGGTTTTGTTAAGTCACGGAAATTTTTCGGGTTAGTCAAGTCGAGTTCAGTGTCCTTGTAGTTTGATATGATCCAGGGGAACACAGGATACTGCGTAAGATCGTTGAAAGTCCTGCCGGCGAGCGTATTGACAAACATGAGGTAGTGATAGTTTGATAGTTCACCTTTCTGCCATCTTCGCGTAACAGGATGAGACGATACAGAACTGAAAGCAGATGCCCACCGTGAACTCAAAGTCTGCGGTGCCTCCTCCGGATTTCGCAGCGAGTCGAGGCGCCAAGATAGCTCCGGGTTAACGAGTAGATCAGGCTTTGCGACGTGCGGCGCGCGTTGCATCAGACGCGAATGGATGTCATTGCGAGTTACATTTGACATTGCTGTAAGCAAGTAACTGCGTCCATCATCGAAGAAAACTTCGATCGCAACATCTCGGTGGAGAAAACGCCGTTTGGAGACACTGATGACCTCACTCCATTTCCAATGCCTCGCTGCTTCGTCGTAGTTCCTCGGCGGCGGTCGACGGTTGGTTACAGCTTCTTTGCCAGCAATAACTTGAACGTATGGATCTCTCTCGTCCATAGGAGCTTGCCAGACCCTGACGATTTCGCCGTCGGCTCTCTGAAAGAAGTCGTCGAGAAGATAAAGGCAGTCTTTGCCTACGATCAAGAGGCCTTCAATAGCTTCCAAACCGACAACACGGGATATGTTGCAGACGTATTGGACTTGGTCCCCGCGGTTCAGGCTTCTCATGACCTTGCGATTCTTGTCTTCGAACCCATCTTCATCTTCAAGGAGTGCCTCCACCATTTCAAAGTCGTCTTCGCTATCGGAGTTTGCTTCCTCTTTCGATCCATCCAGGGCACCTATCGATGATAGTGCTTTCGCACTGGCGCCCAAAGTAGGTGTGACACCAAGCGCGTCCTTGGCTGAGATAGCTGGAACAGCGGTATCCAACTTAAGCTTGTCCTTATAATTTGGGTCCGTGTCTTTCCGTTTGGGTTGGTAAGATTGCATTCGGCTAGCGCTGTCGATGATGATGCGTAGACGTTTCCGATCACGGCCCTCGGTTTCATCCAATCGCCACTTAGGCGCTGGGCTGTCTTCGAAAAGCGCACATGGACCTCTTAGCTGTTTGTCTAATTTAGACATTACAGTTGCCAAGAAGGTCGTATTTTCTTGTTGGTCTTGCAAGTCACGTTGATGCTTGGTGCGCTCCGATGCATGGATGTTGGAACGCCAATGGTTCAGGGTGCTTTCGTGTTGAATCCAGATATGTTCGCTAGATTGTTCTTCGGTGTGCCATTGACTAAGCTTGCCTTTTCGTTTCGCGATCCTCTCTCGCGAGGTGTACTCTGTGCACTTGTTCTGTTCGTTCGCATAATCCTCCCAGAATGTGCTCAACGAACCGTAGAAATAACGATCCAGCTCTGCTTTATTTTCGTCGAACCACAGCAAAAAGGCCTCGTTATCCCATTCCGTCAGCTTGTGGAAACCGTCATATAAATCTCGTTTTTCCAGTGGTATCGCCTGGCTGAGAATTGCTAAGGTGTCTGTCGGCTTCTGTACGAAGAAGAGCCGCCAAAAGTTGGCAGCAGCCAAACGAACGTCTTCATAAGAGGACGAAAGCTTCGTATATAACAGATAGCACATGGGTCGTAGGTGGAAAACTTCTGTGTTCTCCTTGGACAGTATGATTGGCTGCCAATAAACAACCCTCAGGATAGGGTGGGCGAGAGGCGATTCATCTTCGGAATTATCTGGCTCAGCTAAGCGAAGCAGAATCACTCTGAGGAATTTCTCGCGAATGGTCCTGATCGGCTTAGTGCAAAGCTGGACATTCTTGATCATGGAAATATCGGGCCGCTCTAGGTACTCTAGAAGGAAACCAGTGAAGTCGAGCAGAGGATCTGCCCCACCTAGAAACCAGCCCTCAAAGACGGCCTCGGACAAGTGAGTCACAAACCGCGATAAGTTACTCAGCACTCGCGGTTCGTGGAGGAGTTTCTGATCAAGCTGTAGAGCGTTGGTAACAGAAGAGATGGCTTGTCGCATGACGTAGGACTCGAAATAAGCTTGATGTTCTTGGAAACCAGGAGGAGTCCTCATGAACAATGCAAGGCCAGGAAATTCTTTGCGATTGAATAACTGCTCATGATACACGAGCAGAACGACTTCAAGAACTGCCTCCACGATGGAGTTTCCAACTTTCATAGCGAACTGTCCGTCATGGCTCGGTGACAGAATGGGACTGAGCTTGGATGCGTTTTCGTCTTTCTTTACCCTATCGGCTGAGACGAGCACAAATGACGACGCTCTTCGCAGTGGCACCACACGCTGAGCTGACGGCGACGGCGACGGCGAAGCGCTCACAGTGGTAGTGCGTACAACTGGTGCCTGGGAGCCGTTGGCTTGAGATAGGGGTTGTATGACAACATCTTGACCTTCAAATGTCAACGCAGAGCCGCGTGAGAGTAACTCAGTCTCAGCGCTCACACGGTCAGAGGAGACTATGACCGGATAAAGTACAAATAGAAGCTCTTGTATGTAGGTAGAAGAGCAAGTGAAATCGCGGAACGTTTCGCATCGAGACTGAAGCTCGGACAAAAATTGGATTGCCGAGTTCAGGACACCAGCGTAATCGTTTAGGCGTTCTGATCGTGGAGCTCGCGTATCTACACATATACGTTAGCGGGCCGTACAGGGTTTAGGACGTTTTCGGCTAACCTACCAACCGTGGGTTGCTTCGCATTCAAGGACATAGTACGTCGACGTCCTCTGGTCACCGTCGCCTCGCCGGTCTCGTTCTTTGGTGTTCCATTCTCTGTTATACCAGGGTCTCGAACGATTGCGCGTAAGCCAGTATCTAGCATAGCAGTGATCACCGCAAACACAACCGGGTATGCGATCTGTAGGTTTCGATTTTGCGTCTTCGGAATGAAGACTTCGACCAAATTGAAGACATCGAAGTCGCGCTCGAAGTCAATCTTGGCCACATCGACACCAAACAAGAGTGCGAAGCATATTGTCCAGATCCCGGGCGTGTTCCACCATATTTGCAGCCTCTTCTTCAAGATGACGAAGCCACCGGTCTTCTCCGCAAACTTCTTGACGTAATGAGGGCCGTTGGCTACGAGTAGACGGGCAAGTATTTTTGCAGCAAGCACCACAACTCGACGATCTGATTCCGCAAGAAGGTACAAGAGCCACTAACGACATTAGCATAGCTTAGCCATCAGGGGCCCCTACCCTACCTTGCCCGTGACATTCTTCGCAAAACGAACTATCTCGTTCGTGTTAGCAGGGTCGCAAAGGAGCTCTGCAAGCATTTCTAGGACCGAAACACCCAATTCGGCAAGAGGCAACCCGCCTGGGGAACTCGGTTCTTGACCGGGGCTGGTAGAGCGAGGCGTACTCCCAGGTGTCACCCTAGGCGATGTTCCCTTGCGAAGACGCAGAGTGCTGGCTTTGGAGCGCAGTGGTCGCTTTACGTAAGAAGCGCGGCTATCGTGCAGAGCGTACGTGACGAACAGTGATAGTGATCGGGACGTCTCCCCGTTGAAGTTAGCTTGCAGAAGGACCTTGAAGGCGTCGAGAAAGAGTGGGAATATCTGCGGAGGGAAGGGTTCGCCTTTAAGAGCATCTGTCAGCCGCTTGACCACCCCTGAACCCAACGTTAGTTGCTATCGATTTGGAAGTGATAAGTGCACATACTGATACGTTGGAATCGTTTCGCATTATAATGGTGGTGTTTGCTCCCCCTAGCAAAGTCGATGAATTGATTGTAATAAAGCCTTTGCGTCTCCAGGGACGCAGACTGGCGCCATAAATCAAGGTCAACAAGAAGGACCCGGTAGGCTAAAGGATTTATGATGAGCGATTCCTCGGGATGGTGCTCATCATAGCCCACAAACTTCAATATGACTCGAAGCATTCGGAGCAAGAAGGTTTCACGATCGTCAGGGCTCACATCGATAGCGGTGAAAGGTCGCATACTATAGCCCGTCCAGGCAGGCCCAACTTTTTGGCGCAGGACCTCGGCGAGTACTGCAAAGCCGTTGTTTTGTTCCATAGCTTCGCAATTTCGCCAGTTCCCTTCCACAGCTTCAAGGAGGATTTCAACTGCGCGCAACACCGAGTCAAGACTCTGAGCAGACTGTATCAACTTGAAGCCGACCGCCGAACAACCACCTATCCTCCAGATTGCATCATCGAGCGCTTGGGGTACGACTACCACGGCATCGCCGGACAATCTGCCAAAACCGCGAATTTGCGACAAAGCATCGTTCACGGATGGGACCGCGGCGTTGATGATAATGGGCGTTCCCTGCATCCTGGTATATCGATGAAGCGTCCTTACTGAGTCTCTGGACAATGATTGGATCAGCTGAGATTCATCAATAGCGTTTCTATCATCGTCATCCATAACAGAGCTGGGCGAAAAGCTGAGCAGTATCTTGGACTCTGGTACGAGAAGTCCCGCGCTAGAACGTATCGCAGACACAATCTCGGAGCGCTCTTCTTTTCCTGGATGTAAGATCTCGTTGAGCACATGAAGTTCAGCAGAAGTGCGGTAAGTCTGGAATGAGCCGAGCTTGTCTTGAAAATTGCCGCAGTAGCGCGGTCCAAGCTTGTGATATACAGCAATGAGCTCGTCTGAAAGAGGTTCTGCAATAAGGTGGAAGGAAGCCATGGAGAGCCTCGACGATAACACGTTTCTTCCGAGCCGAGGAGCCAAGTTTCGCGGAGTTCCGAGGAAAGCAAGTATACGATGCTGACCTCGACTGGAAGACATGGACGCAAAACTTTCCTGGCTACTCTCCAACACGGGGGGATGTGATGGGTAATGAGCCTTCATGGTCTCGGTAAACTCACCGTCTACAAATAAGTATGCCCGGTGAGCATCTAAGCTTAATACCTTGGGCCGCCGGTGGACAAGTGCAATGTGATACCAACGCCCTTCTTGAAAGCGCGGTGCCTTTTTGAAGCGGACACTGGGAGTAATTCCCGCTGCATGGCCCATATAGGTTTGTAAAATGAAACACCGTGTGTCCTTCTCTAGATACGCCATCAGGAAACACGTCTGGGTGTCATCGTAGGCTCCAAAGATGGTGGTGTGGCAATTGGGGTCATACTTGTCCACCCGAATCCATGCAGCAAAGGTGTAGCCGCCACCGGGAGAAACGGGTGGGAAGGGGCGACCGATGTCCGGAAGCTCGATAGCGCTGAAGCCGTGTAGGGAGAGGTCGAATTGAATGAAGGGCGCACCGCGCGAGATGCGCATCCCTTGATGTAAAAACTCGGCAGCATGCCGTGATACGGCTGCTTTTCGAAACAGAAAATACGCATCGTCTAGCTTGCTGATGCCAAATTCGATGAGTTGGTCGGCGAGCTCCCGAAGGAGCCCTGCCTCCACTGGTGCGCATTTGTTGTCGAACAGCAGCGGAAGTATGATGCTGAGCACATCGGTTATGTGCACGCTGGCTTTATTGTAGGACGACAAGGTGGTGATCTCCAGAATGGCTAGCAACACAGCCACAGATAACGGTTTCGAACGTGTCCCTGGTGCGTCTTTACCAGACAAGCCTTTCCAGAAATGTAAAATTGTGGGAATAATGTCAGGGTTTTGGAGCACTTCACTGCCGCTGAGTATCGTCCGCACCTGTGCCCGCAGTGCATCCATGTCCACGTCAGGATCGTCGTATATGGAGCGAGGGCTCGTAACGACGATGTCCACCGTAGCGTCGTCCTTGTCCTCCGCAACGTGTGTCTCAGGCTCCCTTGATTCCGATTGAACCTCTTCCACCCTTTTGTCTATGTCGCGAAAGATGCGTGTCACGGCCTCTTCGCCGAGGGCAAAGGCAAAGAGGCAGCCGAACAGCTGCTCCTGCCCCGCATCATCCCGCTTGCTCTTGGAGTGGCCCCCGAATATGCCCGTGCTGCCCAGGGCCTGCTCCAGCGCACTCCAGCCATTGCCCTCGACCCTGCTGGCGAAAAAGCGTCTGTTCCCGGGGTGCTCGTTGAGTGCTTCAGAAAGCACGTCTAGCGTGCTCTTGATGACCTCGAAAAAGTCGATTCGGTCTGGTGCGGAGAGCTGGTCGGGCTTGTAGAAGCCGGAGACGGAGCGGAGGGTCGACAGCAGGACGTCGAAGCCGCGTACATGGCGAAAGGCATGCTTGGTCTGCGTGTGCTCGTGGGAATCAATCAGCAGCTGGCGCATGCGGCGGAGGGCATTGCTCTGGGCTTGCAGTACGTCGGCGGTCGACGGGGACGTCTCGGAGGCGCGGATGAGCTCGTCGGCGAGGCTTCGCAGCTCCGCAATCTGGTTGTTCATGGGCGGTGCCCTCGAGGCAGCCGTCGAAGAACGGTGTCGGCGGGCGGGCGGCATGCTCATGGAAATGCACCGCCGCTACGAAAGACTGGAGGCCGCAGCGGGGGAAGCAGAGTCATCGCTCTGTCATGGGGAGACGAGCACAGCAGCAGAGGCACAGAACAGCATGCACGTCGAATGCTGACGAAGTGCTGCGCCGGTTGCGTCGTGGGTGAATTGTGTCGAGTTCCAAAACGGAAGAGAGCTTGGACCCTCGACCTGCGACGGTGCAGCACGCAGGCGGTTCACGGGCAGCGGTATGGTATGGGGAAGGGTGCAGGAACGCGCAAGAGGCGAGACGGTCCGCGGCAACGGCAGTGATGGCCAGCGCTATTTCGTCTCACGCGCGCCGTGGTGCGCTCAGGTGCTGAGTGAGGCTGTTCACGCGGGCGGCGCTAGCGCTCCAACGGGAAACGCGCTGCTGGTCGCGATCCACCGCAGATAAGGCAGTTGGTGGATTGTGCAGCGTGCGACCCGCGGATAGATATTGCAACCGCAACTGTGCAGCCATGGCTGGCGTGGTCGGGCGCCTCAACAGCGGCGAAGCGCGTGCTTGCGACGCCTGGTGGGTTTCCGGATGGGGCGTAGCGGGTCGAGTGGAGCTGGGGCTGGGGCAAGGCGGCCACGGCAGCACATGACGCGCCTGCTGATACGCCTGATAACAGCTAACCCAAGGCCGGCGCTATAAGAGAGCTCCATCCCATAGCTACCGCCGTCTCCTCAGCTCTGCTCGCCCACCATCACCCGCCCCATCTCTTGCCCATCCATCCGCTCGTCTCTTTCCCTCCGTGTATTCTGGCCTAATATACAGACGCTTTCGCCATCATGAGGTACTCGACCCTCGCCTTGCTGCCGCTGGCCGCAGCTTCACCCTTCAAGGTGGGCACCATCCACAACGACGCCGCCCCCGTGCTGTCGTCGACAAACGCCAAGGAGGTCGTGCCCGACTCCTACATCGTCGTTCTGAAGAAGCACGTCAAGGACGCCAAGAAGCACCACGAGTGGGTGCAGAGCATCCATGCCAAGGCGCAGGACGAGCGCATGGAGCTGCGCAAGCGCTCCCAGTTCCCCATCACGACCGACATCTTCGAGGGGCTCAAGCACACATACGACATCGTCGGCGGGTTGATGGGCTACTCCGGCCACTTTGACGAGGAGACGCTCGAACAGATCCGAAGGCATCCAGATGTGAGTGGCTTGCACGTCCCGGTGCCTTGCACGGAAATGACTCAGGCTAACATCTACTCGCGCCATAGGTCGAATACGTCGAAAAAGACTCCATCGTCCACACCATGGGTAGCAACGACTACGAAACGGAGAAGAACGCCCCGTGGGGCCTCGCCCGTATCTCGCACCGCGACTCCTTGAGCTTCAGCACCTGGAACAAGTACCTCTACTCCGCCGACGGAGGCGAGGGCGTTGATGTCTACGTGATTGACACGGGCACCAACTACAAACACGTGGATTTTGAGGGCCGCGCCCACTGGGGCAAGACCATCCCCAACGGCGATGCGGATGAGGATGGCAACGGCCACGGCACCCACTGTTCCGGCACTGTCGCCGGCAAGAAGTACGGTGTCGCCAAGAAGGCCGAGGTCTACGCCGTCAAGGTGCTCCGCTCCAACGGCTCGGGAACCATGTCCGACGTCGTCAAGGGCGTCGAGTACGCCGTCCAGGCCCACAACGAGCAGGTCAAGAAGGCCAAGGATGGCAAGCGCAAGGGTTTCAAGGGCTCCGCTGCCAACATGAGCTTGGGTGGTGGCAAGTCTACCACGCTTGACCTCGCTGTCAACGCCGCTGTTGATGCTGGTATCCACTTCGCTGTCGCTGCTGGTAACGATAATGCCGATTCCTGCAACTACTCTCCTGCCGCCGCGGAGAACGCCGTCACGGTTGGTGCTTCTACCCTCCTTGACGAGCGTGCCTACTTTTCCAACTACGGCAAGTGCAACGACATCTTTGCCCCGGGTCTCAACATTCTCTCCACCTGGATTGGCTCTGAGCACGCGACCAACACCATCTCCGGTACTTCCATGGCCTCGCCCCACATTGCTGGTCTTCTCGCCTACATGCTCTCTCTCCAGCCTGCCAAGGACTCCGCCTACGCGGTCGCTGATATCACCCCCAAGAAACTGAAGGTATGTACTACCCCGGTACAAAGTGATTATGGTCTTATCATCGGCTGTTTTGTTGCTCATTCTGAGGTAACACGGCGGATTGAGACATTATGATACCTTCTCAAACAGCCTATCCCCACTTGTTGACTTACGCTGACTTGGTACCCATCCAGGCTAACCTCATCTCCATCGGTACCACTGGCGCCCTATCTGACGTCCCCAGCAACACCAAGAATATCCTTGCTTGGAACGGCGGTGGTTCCTCCAACTACTCTGAGATCATCGGGAAGGGTGGCTACACCGTCAAGGCCAAGGACGCTCCTGAACACACCAGCTCCAACCTCCACACGAAGCTTGACAAGCTCACTGGTGAGATCGAGGATTTCCTCATCGAGGAGATGGAGGACCTCTTCAAGGAAGTCAAGGGGCGCGTTGCCCGCGAGTAAACAAAGGACAAAAGTCTCAGTACCGTGTCTTACCCCAGGATAGGTAATACCACGGCCGAAAAGACTCAATTTAGCCCCTGCCTAGCGCCGAGGGGGCACCATTGCTAGAACATGTTTGCATATACCACGGGACGTGCTCGGGTGTGTTGTTCCGTAGCGCGCATACCATATGGATTGGGTTGGTTTGGATCTAGGCGCCGGGATTGGCGTCGCACGTTTTGTTTTTCCCATCAGGTCTTCTCCTTGTGTGTCGGTATATGTTGGTCGACTCGGATCCTGTATACCTTATAGTGGTTTCGGACGGAACCTAAAGAAGTAGTTCGCAGCTAGAATACATGTGTGGCGCTTCCCCAAGGTTCGTGCTTTTTGGCTGGACGTGCTCGAGTGTGACTGGCCGCTTCTTCGATGAGAGTGGGTAACAAACCTTGCAGTCGCAACCCAGCCTGTGTTGATCCAGGATGTTCAATACAGAGACCGAAGACATCCATTGATGAATCACCGGCGCGTGACTGTGGTCAGCACCGCCCGACTTATCCACGCCTCTTCGGCTGACTAATTGGGGGTTGCTTGCAGTCAGGTGATCTTGGCGGGGCTTCAGGCTTCCTCTTGGTCTCATCCGCGATCACGAACTCCCGCGCAAAACATAGAATCCTGAATCGTGAAATGACAAGAGATACTCACTGGTTAGACGCATGATGGAGAGGGCGTGACCGTCCCTCCAGACATGCCACGGCTCTGCGCACAAGAACAATGCTAGCAGGCAACAACGCTTCCGATGCATCGACACCGGATTCGGCGACCACGGTGCCAGAGAGACCGAACCAGAAAGCTTTCTCGTGCGTGTTGTGTGCGCAGCGGAAGGTCAAGTGCGACAAGGCGCCTGGCGGATGCGCGAACTGCACAAAAGCGCGCGTGGAATGTATCTACAAAGCGCCTCCGCCTCCGCGGCGGCGCAGGAAGGGTGTACGAGAGGTGGATGTACAAACTAGATTGAGATTGTACGAAAGGTGTCTTAGGGCGCATGGTGTGGATCCTGAGGAGCTGGTGAGGAAAGAAGTGGACAAGACGCCAAAGAAGAATGACGATGTCATTGGTGTGAATAAGTATGCGGACGAGGTTAGGGCAGTAAACGATACGGCCAAAGACGAGGAAACGAAGAACTCTGGCGTCCTGGTGTCTGAAGGGGGAAAGAGTAGGTATCTGGAGAATACGCTGTGGACCAGCCTTCAAAGCGAATTCCGCGACCCTAAGCGGATCCTTGAAGACTCGTCGGACGATGAGAACGAAGAAGCTACCAGAGCCGAGAGATTAACTGCGTTGGGAGACGATGCCCTCCTGGGCGGTTCTCTCCTCGGCAGCGCTAGGGCACCGAGTACTCTGCGGCCATATCATCCCAGCCCTGGACAGATCTTCAAGCTCTGGCAGGTCTACCTCGATAACATCAATCCGCTCATCAAAGTCTTCCATGCGCCATCCGTGCAGCAGATCATTTCGAATGCGAGCAGCAATCTGGACAACGTGCCGAAGAATGTGGAATGTCTGATGTTTGGGATCTACTGCACTACTCTTGAAAGTTTGGGGAATACAGAGTGCGTCACCATCATGGCCGAGCCGAAGGAAGTCGTCAGTAAGCGCTTCAAGACGGCGGCGCATCTTGCGCTTATCCGATCAAGCTTTCTTAAGACGTCTGATCCGATGGTGCTACAAGCGTTTGTGCTATTCATCACGTCGCTGGTCAACTTTGATGCGAGGGTCATTTGGATTCTCACGGGTGTTGCGGCGAGGATCGGGCAGAGGATTGGCTTGCATCGGGACCCAGAGACGTTAGGCTTGTCGCCCTTTGAGTGCGAGATGCGCAGACGGCTGTGGTACCAGATCATGATGCAGGACGGCTTCGCAGAGAAGCTTGCCGGAACGGGAGGCACCATGTTCTTCGGCGAAGTCAAGCGCCCGCGGAACCTCAACGACAGCGACCTCTTTCCCGACATGAAGGAGCTGCCGCCCGAGCACCAGGGCGCCACGGAGATGATGTTCCACCTCATCCGCTGCCACATGGGCGAGTTCCTGCGGCACTCGGCGAACCCCAAGTCTACCTACGACGGCGTCTGGAACAAGCTGTCTGGCACCGCGGCATCCCTCGCCGCAAAGGACAAAGCCATAGACGAGCTAGAAGCCCTATACCAGCGCAAGTTCCTCGACTACTGCGACGAGTCTATCCCGTGGCACTTCATGTGCACCTACCTCGTCAAAGGCATCGTCACCATGCTGCGCTTCATCGCCCACTGCCCTGACGGCACCGACGCGGACCTCCCCCAGCGCGAAAAAGATCTCCTCTTCCACTGGGCCGTGTCCGTGATCCGCTGGCAGAACATGGCGTACACGACCAAGGAGATGCAAGGCTGCCTCTGGCACATCAACTCGCACTTCCAGTGGAAGGCCTTCGTCTACTTCGTCTCTGCGCTCAAGCACCGTACCGACGGCCCCGACGTCGACGCCGCGTGGAAAGAGGTCCAGACCGTGTTCGACTTCCATCCGAACTTCTCGACGCAGGCTTCCAGACAGGCACTGCCCATAGCAGTGGCTACATTGACGCTGTCGGCGTGGGACGCGTATGTGGCCGCGAGAGGCGTGCCGGAGGGCGGCGAGCCGTATTTTATTCGGGTTTTGAAGGTGCGGAAGGCGAGGGAGGGGTCCCGATCCAAGCCGGGTATAAATGCAGAGCAGCGTCCAGGCGCTGTCGAAGGCTCCCAGCAAACCGTACCGTTACAGGAAGCGCAGTATGCAACGTCGAACGTGCCGAACGCGGATCCGATCGACAGTTTCGAGTGGGATATGAATGTTGCAGACACGTTTGGTAGCGGTGCGCAACTAGGTGGCCTCGATATGCCAGTGGACGGTGGCCAGTTGGACTGGTCGAACTGGGATAATGTCATGTTGAGCTTTGAGCTGCAAAGGGCGAATGGCTTTGGGATGGATGGGGCGGGGTTCGGTCTTCCGTATACTGATTTTGGGCAAGGCGGCGGTGGATATTAGGTCTGCGATTTAAGATGGAAGTCTGGTATTCTCCTCACGTTAATACGTGGGAACTGTATCGACTTGATGGGAATCGAAGCCGGGTACGGTCGGCATTTGGGATACCTATTCCGGAGGAACACGGGCTAGTCAGGCTTTTGTTCTGGGACTATAGAGATGCTTGGGCATTCCTAAGAGCTGGAATCGGTCAAGTAGAAGGTCTAGGATACGCGATACACAGCACAGACGTCGATCAGTATTTTAAAATCGTACAGAAGAGCAGTCGGCTAGCCTATAAAGGTCGCTCACCTGCGTTTGTCCTTCACTTAGAGACCTATCCTTACACCGCGCCAACTTATTAAGCGTCCTTATAGGGCCTCAGGCTAGGCAGCCAGATAGAAGTTCGGTTATTAAATATAGATTTTCGTTCAACGTCTCGCGATGTACAGTCATGTAAAGAGAGGTAAAGTGTAGTGCCGAGACACTAGTCTAAAAAAGGTATAGGCTAAAAAAAGTTATTCCTCTAGATATAGTTAAAAATAAGCGTGTATAAGAATAGTAAAAAATATTATTATTTTATATTAGTAGGTAATTTAAACTTATAACTTTAGTATATAACTTAGTATATAGCTTAACGTATAGCTTAGCGTACTAAAGTTCGGTACCCTAGTATAGGGCTACTATTACCTTTACTCTTTTTTTTTCTTCGGGCTAGACTACTATAGTACTATTATACTATAATATGCCTACTCTGTTACATTATTATCCTTATTAAAATTAAAGTCGTAAAATAGGATCTAGCATGTTAACACAGATGCCGGCGCAGCGTTCGTTCTTAGTGGCGTGACTTATAGGGTACAGACTGACGTTCACAGGCGATGTACAGTACTCGAATGCTGGTACACACCGCGCCTTCCCCATTTGGGGATACGAAGAACATAGGATTGTAAAGGCAGCCGCGTCTCTTCCTGGATCCTTCGCTCTACTCAAACCTCTACTTCAATTCGTGACCAGGCACGCCGCAAGCGCAGCATCAAAGCAAGCTTATCGAGGGACGAACAGTAGGTTATTCGCCCATACAACAATAGATTCAATCATGCAATTATTGACAATGATAGAACGGCAACCGAGTCTCGCAACAAGCTGTTGAAGACCTTCAAAGATCTCCTCGTGACGGGCAAGTACTCAGACCTCACCCCGTTTGCTACCTCTGACCTCACTTATCGTACTGGCGCGTTTGTCAACCCGAAAACGGACTAGCGCGGCGCGCGCGACTGCCCTTTTACTTCCACTGAGCCCGAGTGACTCTCTCCACAACACTTTCCACTTTCACTCTACCCCCAGCTGTGACTGCAAGCTACTCATAGTTTTCATACCCACACCCATCCTCAATAAGCCACCGCCAAAGCTCTCTGCTACTTCGCTATGGCCGGCCCCCGCAAGACCTACGCTGGGGACACCCGCGACTTCCTCGAGGAGGCTCTCCACCTCAAGGAGTACCAGCGTCTCGAGCAGCTGCGCTATCAAGCCGTCACCAACAAGAAGGGCAAGCACTTCTACACCAACTGCGAGATCAAGAGCAAGGACAAGAAGCCTGACGCCGAAGACTTCACCGCTATCGCTACTGAGGACCCCACCTTGTCTGGTGTGGGTGAAGGTGAACGCCCAGACCAAGGCGAAGCTCCCGACCCTTGGGGAGGTGCCGCCGATTTGCCCAACGCCGAAGCCGACGGCCAAAAGAAGCGTAGCCGTAAGCGTAAGCAGAATAAGAGGCAGTTCCAGTCCTCCGGACGCTTCGGCGGCTACCTGCGCCATGAGAACGTAGACCACAAGTCGTATCCCGCTATGGTATCTTTCGTCACCAACTGCCAGGGTAACGACGTCATCGGCGGCAAACTCACCGGCGGTATCGATCTCACTCGTCGTATGTCGGGTGGTCCTAACTCTCGTCTCGTCCCCGCTTACATGTTTTCACCGCCCTCCATGGTCATGGACAAGGAGTTACGCGACCTCTACAAGAAATTGCAGGAATCCGCTCCTCCGACCTGGCCGCCTACTTCATGGGAAGTTCAAGACGTCGCCGACCAAGAGCATCGCAAGAAGTTGAAGCCGCTTGAACGCGACGGAGTCATCGCTGTCTATTGGTTCGTCCGTAAGCAATGGCCCGAGATCTTCGACGTGCCTGTCATCACGGACGAGCTTGTTGTTCGCTTCAAGTTCGTACTCAACCGTCAAGGCTTCTCTGCTACCCTCGCCGATATTCGTAGATGGCTCAAGCAGCGCGTTATCGTCACTTCAGTCGGTCAACTACCAATCACCGCTGAAGAGAAGGCCAAGCGCTTCAGAAAATATCAGACGCCGTTCGAGGCTCTCGACAACGCGGAAGAAGTCAAACTCGACAGCCAGAACCGCCCAATTGTCGAACAAAACTCGGATACCTTCGTTCACTTCCTCGTCCATCTGAATCGACAGTGGCACTCCGAGTTCGATGTTAGGATTCGCTTCAACTACACCGACCCTCTACAAGCACATCGTCAACCATCAGAAGCCGTACACATCCACATCAACGAGGACAATTCACGCGAACATGAAGCTTCCGGTCTTGGTTATGAAAAGTCACATAAGTATTATGACGTTCAAGCTCTGGAGGATCTGCTTGGGGTCTTCGTTCATTACACTCGAAAAGATCTTCAGCAGATGATCGCCAACACAGGCGAGAATGAGGACTTGGTTCTCCTCAGGATCCCCTATGCCGGAAAGCCCGTCACGTCCAACTTGTTTGTACCTGATCGTTACACTAAACCCCATGGGTATCTCGATGTTCGTCGAGCGTTGAGGAACGAGCCCGACATCTATATTCTAGTTCAGGCGCCTAAGGAGACCTTCCGCGCACGAGTCGACCGGGTCTTCGATCACTTTGAGGTCCTGGCGGTCTATGATCCGTCTTTGCGCGACTTTAAGGATCCCGCAAAGACTTACCCGAACGAGAAGAACGCGAAGGCCCTAAAAGACTGGGAACGTCTTAAGTTCGCTCCGACGCTCACTGCCCCGAACATGCAGTACCTTGTTCGCAACATGCTCGCTCGACCCGCCTTGGCAGAGCACCTGTATGAGACGCAGAAGCGCGGCACGTACACAGGACAGGCCGTCATCCTTCCCGTCCCAGGCTCGCAGGATAGAAACATTGACCGAAACGCGGAGCGTCCTCGTAGCACGTCCTATTACGCGGACATCAAAATGGATCGCGACGACAATCTCCCACGACTCATGCCACAAGATCAATTCGACTTCCAGATGGGCGTCATTGAAGAAGGAGCAGCCCCTGTCCAGAACGAACGCGCATGGTATGGCGTCGTCATTTCAAGCACGTCGCTTGGGATGATAGACTCCATCAAGGCCTTCATCTTCCGTAAGCGTCAGGGCAACCGGACTGCATACGTCTCAACAGAGGAGATCTCGGACGTTCCTGTCTCGAAGGTCGAACGTGCCGACGCTATTGCCCTCAAGAAGTTCTTTAAGAACCCACAGCAGCGCGTCCCCGTCACGCTCTTCGGCAAGGCCGACGTCACCACGGCCAAGCGTGTACAGAAGGCGTTGGGACTTCTCATGTCCACGAAAAAGCAACTCGGCTTCGACGAGCGATCGTATGACAGCTACCAAAAGACCCTTCTCTTTGGGCAAGGCACAGAATATGAGGCTGATGACATGGCGCCTGTCCCTATTTTCCATCACATGCCTGCCGACAGTCAAGCTACTGCTATCGCTGAGCTTATGCAATTCTGTTCCCCCGACCAAATGGCCAAGTTTGCCTTGCCCGCGGTTGAAGTCGGATCCTCTGCGTCATGGCACATCCTGGATGGTTGCGGGGGGACGGGAAAGTCGGAATTGTGCATATTCGTCGAAGCGCTCTATTACCAAATGGGCATTGAAATCCCAGCCGAGCTTCGACGTCGCATTGACTACATACAGCGTCACTTCGCAGCAAACAACAAAATTGACGAAGCCTTTCGAATCCAACATGCCGGACAGTTCAATTCCGACGACTACGTTGTCCCTGGCGAAGAGATTGTCTCTACCGACGAGGGAGAGGACAAAGGCGAGTCAGACAAAGACGAGCCAGAGCCAGACAAAGACGAGTCAAGGTCTAGTGTCTCTGACGCTACACTTTACTTCTCTTTACATGAAGACGAGTCAGATAAAGACGAGCCAGCCCAAGAAGATTCTCCAGCGCAGGACGAAGCGGAAGACGAACTGGTCCTTTCCAACTTCAAGCTCCTGGGCGTCGCTCTAGACAACGAGACTGTCGACTCTTTCACCGAGCGGATCGAAAATGCCTTCGTCATCACCGGAGCAGCCGTGCACAAATCACCAATGGTCATTCGCCTTCATAGTCCTAGAACGACGGACAAGGCCATCTTGGGCGAACTGCTTGGACGGACGGAGGGCCAAATCAGGTTCCCTTCACAGCACGTTCATGAGGATACGGTCGATCCCAACCATGCAATCATCAAGGACTTGTTTGCCTTCGAACACCCTACCGAGAACGACAACTTGAAGGACAAGCGCTTCAAGTTCAGCACCCGTCAGTTCACCTTGGGTTGGTACATAGCACAAATCTTCGGGAAAATAAATTTGTCTCCGGCGCTCTTGAGCAAGATGACCCGGGCAGACATCGCTCGCTGGTCCTCAATCCCTAACGTCTTGGAGGTGATCGCAGCATACGCAGAAGATCGGACCGCTCCAATGCAAGGAGACGACTTGAAGGCAGTGCGACAGTCGGTCGGCGACCTGGTCAAGCAGTTACTCCGAAGTGCCGACGTTATCACTGGTACCTACCCTGCGGTCTTGAGCCCAATCATTCGTGGATGTTTCTTCCCTCATGCACTTCACATGGAAGAAATAGGACGCCCTCACGAGTCGCTCATCTTCGCGCTTAAGGGTCAATTCCCTTTCGCTCAAATTGTCTTTGGTAACTACGACCACCAACAACTCGGATGTACGAGTTTTGGCGAGAAGAACCTCCCTTGGGCTGCGCAATACGAGACGTCGCTCCCACAGCGTCTCCTTCACAATGGGTTCCCCATGTATGCTCTTGCAGAGACCCATCGGTACAAGAATGAGGATGCGCTTCAAGTAGCCCGGTTGGCTAATCCTGGTCGCGACATTACTGCTGCTCCAGATTCGTTCGACCCAGGCAAGAGCGATCGATACAAGAAGTACTTCCAAGAACGCTTCAACATCAATTCCACAGTCGGCTTCGTCCACGTTGGCGACTATGATGTCCATGCTGACTCCACGAAATCATCCTATGTTCCCAAGGTCATAATCACTATGGTCAACGAGGCTTGCAAGATGGCCATCGCCGTACTAGAAGATGACGATAACCTCGCTCTGGTCACGCCGTATAACGCATCGGTTCTGCTTATGCGAACCGCTCTTGATGAAATGACCGAGAAGGCTCCACCCCATCAGCGCCCGATACTATCACGAATCTTCGTCGTCACGATTGACAGCATGATGGGTAGGCAAGCGAATATCGTTTTCGCAGACTTGTCCGTCATGGGACACTTGTGGGACCCTCGTCGCTCCAACGTCGCCTTGACCCGTCACCGTCACGCATTCCTAGGCTTCGGTAGTTCGCTTCTCAATACGCGAGCCATCCCAGGCAATAAGGTATCCCCAAAGGCAATCCTTACTCTGTTCACCTGGGACATGAACAACTCTAAACGCATCTATGGGTTAAACGACTCTCGGTATAAGACCTACCACAAGTTCGTTAAGAGCTCATAGTCTTCGTCGCTGAGCTGCCCAGAGTGAACGTTATTCCAATCCTCTGGCATTCGGCGCTTCGCTCTCTTTGATTCTATGTCGGAATCAGGAGTAGACCGTGTCCGTGGGAGCAACTCCGTACCTCGTGAAAGAGAGCGTGCTTCCCGTCGTTTTCTGGGTGATCTTAGAGAGGAGCTTCGAGCGACTCCGTGTTTCAATGGCTTGACTCGCAAACTGTTCTCACTTTCCGCTAGCAAATCAGGTCGTTCCTTGTATAGTAGCCAGAATAGATTCTCAGCTTTATACCGAGGAAGCATCACCTCTTTCGCAATGCAATCCCACATCCGTGCTTTATATCTAGCAATTGATCAATTGTGCATCCTTCGAAGTATGGTGATTCTTACTGAATATAGAGTTCTATGATCTTCCGTGATTTTGGGTCATCCGATATCCGCCTTATTAGCGTCTGACGATAATGGTGAATGCAACTTGCTTCGCTTCTTCCTGGTAGAGCTTGCGAAATCTGTCGCCAGGTCATACCGTTGGTTAATAATTCTATAAGTTTTTCGTCTTCCTCAGGCTGCCATTTGCTTCCTGCTAACGCGATACAGCAGCAATTATCTCGCGCATTGTGAGGAGATGCCAAAGACATTGAATTTGTGAATCCTTAGGGGCGCAAAAATGCTACTTTCAGGAGGAAATGAAGTATTGAAACGATGGCGTGAAGCGGTATTCTACTCTTCTCTAGGTGGTGAACACAGGTTATTACATGTCGTCCCTGAGAGAGTGCCCGTTTTTGGGCCAAAATTTCTATTTATAAGTTAGGGAATCGCTCTATTTAGAACTCTGGGTGTAAGGTTTTGATCCCAGTCACCGTGTTATGATTAGTTAGATCCCACATCCAGTGCCTTACTGGCGGCCTAAGGTGGGGCTTTTATTATTAAGCGCACGATCGCCTACAGTTCTTATATCTTCTTCTTTTAACTATTACTATTAAAGTTTAGTACTAAGTTATATACTAGCTATTTACACTATTTATGAAATAAATTTTATAACTTTTTATTTATTAAACTATTTTTTATTATAAATATAAATTTTTTTACTAATAACGCTATACGTATTATATAAAAAATATATATAAATAATATAATATATAGTCTAAAGTAAGTAGTAGTAAAATTATAGTTATAGTTAGTACTAATAGGTTATAATTATAAAAAATTAGGTAAATACTATTTAAAAAAAAATTTTATTTTTAAATATACCGTATACGTAACTATAAAAATATTAATTATAAAATTAATTTTTTTTTACATATTAAGTATAAAGGTATATATATACTCCTCCTTTTTTAAACCTTCTTTTAGGTCGCCCTGAGCCACTATAGCCACACTTTTTATTTGATTAATATATAAATATATATAAAATTAATATATAAAATAAGCTTAAAAAGTTTAAAAATAATTTTAATAAATATATTTATAATTTAGTTTAGATATATATTAATAAGTATATTACTATATATATTACTAGATATATTAATAAGAATATTAATAAAAAGTTAATAAAGTATTTAATATATAATTACCTACTATATTATTATTTACTTTAGAGAAAATATATTTATTAATACTACTTAGAGATAGTACTAACGCTACTTAATAAAATATTTTTTTATAAAATTACTAGAAATAAAAGATAGACGCTATAAAAGTACTTTAAAAAAAGATTAAAAATAGTAAAATACTTAACTATAAGGAGTTACTATATATAGACTATATAAATAAGACGTTTAGTAATTTTATACTATTTATAAAACTAAATTTTATATAAGCGCGTAGGTATAAGGATTTAGTATTAACTTTATTAACTTTCTTATTATATAACTAGACTAGTATTAAAATTAGTTATAATATATATTGCGTCGCAAAAACACAGAGTCACACATTGCCAGGTGCCGAAACACAAGACACGGTCAGTCTGCCAATGCTCCACTTCCTCCTTCTCGCCAACATAAAGAGACACGTGCGTGCCATGTCGGTAACTCTCGAGTTCACAGGCTCAAGTGCGGTCATCTGGTCGCAGTCACGACAAATGTAGCAAAGCAGTGTGCGCACAACTGCATCGGCTTCCCCAGGTGCGACGCACGTCGAGGCACATTCGCTTGCAAGGACTGTCGCATTACAAGGGGCATCCCATCGTTCCCCGCCTACATTGCCACAGCGATGAATGCCGTCGTCGTCGTGCGTTGCTCGACGGACAGGGCCGTCGCCCACCAGCTCGAAAACGGCCCCCGCCCCAAGAGCAAACACTATGAGGGGCGGGTACGAGCCAGGGGCGAGAGCTCCACAAGACCTTGGGCTCGGCCTACCCTCTCCGCTCAAGGCCCTATGCCGGCTCCGCCAACTGGTCCTCGCCGCGATCGTCCTCAGCAGCAGCGCCCTTTCCAGGGATACCGTGTTGACAAGAACGCGAGGTATCAACCTCGCCGCTAGGTGAAGCTGGTTCAAGGCGCTTCGGATGGGGGTTTTTCTGATTTACATGGTGGACTATTTCTGTATCACAGCAGCTTACGTGTGGCCCAGCCAGCTCATAGTGAGCAACGAAATCTCATGACCATGGGGCTGCACTTGTTTTCAACCAATGTGATGCATTTGCGAAGTCGTCGGAGCTGACTGAACAACTCCAGCGCCGACTACCGACGCATCCTGGACGCCTCGTTCGCCCATTCCGAGCCATTATCGTCCTTGCAACATCAAATCCTATCAAAATGCGAAGCGAGACTAGAAATGTAGCACCTGAATGAAATTCCGCAATGCGTCGCTGCAAGCGGCTAGCCTGTCAGGGTACAAATATTGTTGCCTGAACCATCGTATTCGCTCCAATCCTCTTGTTTATCCTGTCTAGGCGATGATGATACACGTGCGTGAGGCAACCGTGCTAGTGGAAGTTGATGGATTTGACGAGATGGTGTTGTTGAGGTTGTAGCCTGGGGGTGCGAACCATGGTTGACGGTGAAGAAGGGCACACGAAGACTGCTCCGCTGCGCAATCCTCTTGTTTGCCATATATATATCATCGCGAAATCATGCTGCACACATCTCATTCGCAAACCCCACAATGGCAATCTTCACATTAACAAACGTGGGTCTAACCCTCCTCGCCCTCCTCGCCACGCGCCGCATATACTGGGAATGCACAACTGGCACCCGCCGCCGCGCCCTCCGCAAAAAGCACGCCTGCAAACCCGCCTTCTTAAAGAAACTCAGATACCCATTCGGCCTCGACTCGCTCCTCGCCGACCAAAAAGCTTTTCGCGAACACCGCTTACTTGACCGCGCGATCGAGTTTATGCAAGAAGATGGCGTGCATACGATTGATTTGCACATGCTGGGTCAACAGATCTTCGTCACGGATGATCCCGAAAATATAAAGACTATGCTCGCGACCGACTTTGAGAAGTGGACTATAGGGAGAGAGCGTATCAAGTGGATGGGCTCGTTTCTCGGAAAGGGAATCTTCACGTCTGAGGGGCCGGACTGGAAACACTCGCGCGAGATGATACGGCCTTGTTTTGAGCGGTCGCAGGTCTCGGATATTTCGATCTTGGATCGGCATGCGAGGAGGTTGTTGGGGTTGTTGGAGTTGACGGATGGGGTGGTGGATTTGCAGCCTTTGTTGTATAAGTTTGCGTTAGATGTTGCGAGTGAGTTTTTGTTGGGGACGAGCACGGAGTCGTTAGATCCGACGAAGGATGATGGTGAGGCGAAGGAGTTTGTCGAGGCGTTTGAGAAGTGTGTCGTCCCGTTTGAGGCCGACGAGGTTAACCTTTGGTTGATTGTGAAGATGTTGTTGCCGTCGCGGAAGGCGAAGAGGTATGCGAAGGTTTTGGCTGGTGAGTACTTTGATGAAGGAAGGAAAGGAAAGTTTGAGGACTGACTGCCTTGGTCTTAAGGATCAAAATTCTCTGAGCATACCTTCTCCACCACTTCTGCATGTATTTGCAATCAAGCTAATGCTTCGCAGCCTTCGTCGACAAGTACATCGACCTCGAACTCGCTCAGCGGGAAAAATCCGAGAAGCCAAAGAACCCGAATCGCTACGTCTTCCTCGATGAACTCCTGACCACCATTCCGAACCGCCTCCGAGTCCGCTCCGAACTCTTAAACATCCTCCTAGCCGGCCGCGATACGACTGCTTCCATGCTCTCAAATATCATGTGGATCCTCTCGCGACACCCAGAGATCCAAGCCCGTCTGCGCCGCGAGATCATCGACGTAGTCGGAGATGACGACGTGCCCACTTGGCAGCAGTTGAAAGACATGCGGTCAGTCATATGCCCTGCACTCTCCAGAGAAAGTCTAATGCGTGAGACAGATTCCTCAAAGCGATAATAAATGAATGCCAGCGACTCTACCCGACAGTGCCATCCAATGGCCGCGAAGCCGCCGTTGATACAATTTTCCCTCGCGGCGGCGGACCAGACGAGAGTGCGCCTGTTTTCGTTCCAAAAGGGAGTTTCGTCACTTATCACCCCATCGCCATGCACCGCCGGAAAGACATTTTCGGAGAAGATGCCGATGAATTCAAGCCGGAGAGATGGTTAGATGGTGAAAACGGGGGAGAGCCGCTAAGGCCCGGATGGGCTTATGTGCCGTTCAGTGGGGGGCCGAGAGTTTGTATTGGGCAAGGGTGGGTTGTAATTGTCGAGGTTGAAGGGGTTATACTGACTCAAAGATAGATTTGCGCTTACGGAAACCTCGTTCCTTACGGTGCGGTTGCTGCAGCGATTTCCAGTACTTGAGAGTGCCGATATCAATGAGCCATGGGTGGAGAAACTCAACATTACGGCATCGAATTTGAACGGATGCAAAGTCCGACTTCAGAAAGAAGACAGGGACTGATCTCCGACTGATATCCACTTTTTGGACTGTTCATGTTATTGGGATATTGTCGACATGACGGAAGCACGTCATTTGGAGTACGGCGATCGGACTGTGGAATGTACAAAAATACGGGACATCAGGGCGTTTGTATCATCTTCACTCAACATATACCACTTTTCAACAATACTTGTACACCAATGTCAACATTATTACCCGAGTCTCTTCGTTGCAAACACCGTGTTACCCTCACTCGCCCTTCAATATCAAGTCGGCGGTCTTCTCCGCCAAAGCATAAACTGTACTCATGGGATGTCCCGGCGGCAGAAACGGCACCGCGCTCAGATCAACGATCCTCAACTTTTCAACTCCAAACACGAGTCCCTTGGAGTCCACAACCGCCATTTCATCCCCGGATTTCCCCATCTTACATGTACAGCTCACATGGCTGATGGTTCGCGCTCCACCCTGTATGTACGCCCATATCTGCTCGTCCGTCGTCACGTTGGCACCGGGTACGGCTTCGGGCCCAACAACTACGGAGCTGAGGACGGGGTTGTTTAGGATCTCGCGCGCGCGTCGGAAACCGGCAATCATGATATCTTTGTCGCGAGGGTCGGTGAGGAAGTTTACTGTCATGAGTGGGTGATCAAACACTGAAGACGAAGCAATGGTGACATTTCCGCGCGAGAATGTGTTCACAAGGACGACGGAGAGACCAGCGTAGTCGCCATTGTCGGGCGGAGTGCCTGGGTAGGTGCTCGAAACTAGGTATTCGAGTTCGGGCCAGTCAGCTGGAGTCTTTGCGAGAGCGGCCACGGTGTTGTTGGAGACAAGATTCAAAGGGACTTTCTCCCATGCGATGAGTTCTCCACCTGTGCTTACTAGGGGCCCAGTACCATTCGCGTTGTACGATTCAATGGCTGCCTGCATCTTGGCAGCGGTGTTCAGGACCGTCGAGCTGGGCGGAGTGACTTTTCGCATCACGGAAATCGTAGGGTGGTCTTCGATGCCTTGACCTACTCCGGGGGCGTCGACGAGGACAGGGATGTTGAACTTTTGGAGGGTAGCAGCAGGCCCGATGCCGCTCACCATGAGGAGTTGCGGGCTGTGAACGGCGCCTGCACTGAGAATGACCTCTTTCCTTGCGGAGATTTGGAACTTCTGACCAAGAGTGTCGCAAGCCACGCCAACGGCTGTGGTGCCATTGAACACGATCTTTGTGGCCATTGTTGTGTGGTGCACTATCAGATTTCCTCTCTTCAATGCCGGCCGTAGGTAAGCTGTTTCCGAAGAAGCACGAACCATAGTATCTGGCTCTACAGCCCGCAGGTTCCAGCTCGTGCCAATCAAGTCTCCGTCGATGAAGGAAGGTATCCTCTTCATACCGACCGCCTCCGTGGCCTTCATAAACCACGTCGTAATTGCAAGCGGCCAGTTTGTATAGCTGATCGGCACTGGCCCATCCTTTGATCGTGCACCCGCGGGATCCTCATCTGGTGTCGAGTTCGCGAAGCGTTTACTCATGTCGGCCTGATAGAAAGTCGTACTTTTGTCAAAGTACGGACTCCAGTTCTCCCATTCGTATGACGAATCCCCAACATCGTCTGCCCACTTCTTGTACGATCCTTTGGTGGCGCGATGATATACCATGTGGTTCCTTGCAGTACCTCCTCCTAGCGTACGACCTCGTGTGTAGTGTATCTGGCGTCCACCGATCCCCATTTCAGGCTCTGTCATGAGCATCCAATCGACTAATGGGTTGGCGTCGGCCAAGCCATTTCCCGAACCTGTCCAGGTAAACCTCGGGATAAACGAGATGTTGCTGTTGGAAATCTCGTAGAAAGAACCGGCCTCAATGACGCCAATGGAGTATTGACCAGAGGCCGAGAGACGATTGGCAAGTGTGAGACCAGCGGCTCCACCACCAACTATGACATAATCGTAGGTTGTGTTGAAGGGGGTGCCGAACGAAGACCCAAGAAGATGTTGACCCGATATTGAGTCTGGTGGCGTCGCAAGAATGGTTCCATAGAATAAGTTCGCTTGGACGATCAGACACAGGGCTTTCCGCATGAAGCTGGGCATTATGACCACAATTGATGCTCAGGAGGATCTTTGCGCGGGAAAGAGAGTACTTCGACCAGCAAAAAATTGGCCATCGCGTCCAGCTATAAAGCTCTAGAACGCGTCGAGCTGCCCCTCCCCAGCTCATTTGCCCTGCATATTTCGGGACAGTCTATGCCATCTCCAGTTGTAGGGCCGAAAGATCCATGCGTACCCATATTTATCCGACGAAACAGAATGACCCTGAGCTTGGCATCGTGCCGCTGCTTCGGTAGGGAAACGAAGACAGTTGGTGCGAGGGACAAAGCCCTGGAGATCAAAGTCGAGGGTTGTACGTCGCATCGAGGTCCGACGCACAGAACCTTGGAAGGCGCGATCTTAGGCGACACAATCACGTGACCAATGCACTACACTGTCTTGGCGCCTGACACAACGGAGCTTTATAACCAGCATGCTCTATCAGAACTAGGAAACTCCCTCTAGTCTTCGTAGTATGCTTCTAGCATTGAGCTCTGAAGCCAGCTTAGGCCACTATACTTCTCTGATATAGGCTAGGGCGCTGCTACTCGAGTAGCCACGAGGACACAGGGATGCTTTTTCGACATCGTGGGAATTTATCTGCTGTATCGTTCGGAAATTTACGTGGATGAAGGATGCAGGAAGAATTGCCTGCTGCAGGTTTTTAACCTCTGTAGATCTCGGCACCAAATTTCCTCGACCATCGCTACCCCAGATCGCAAGAACTTCAACCTCATGAGCACTACTGGAGTAGCCACAGCTACCTGCGTCAACCACAGGTGTTACCCACATCGCTACCTTAAGTGAGAATGACCCGCACAAGTTTAAGATTCACTTTTACTTACGAAAGGTCTGTGCGCTTCGCTATCACTCACTGCTGCCAGCCATTATAATGTAGCAATCTCCTCGACAACGACACCTGCGCACTGGCCAAACCTTTCGCCGCGAAGCATCACAATAACGCGCACGGCCGCTCACTCCCTCTCCACATCAAACACCACACACCCACAACCACTACAATGGCGCCGCCACCCGAGTGCGTCATCTGCGGAGACCTTGCGAGCAGCGAGGTTCTCCTGGTCGCAAGCTGCGAGCGTCACCAGATGTGTGTAGACTGCGTTCACCGGGCATTTACGAATGCTTTGAGGGATGAATCCCTCTGTAAGTAACTCCAAAGCAGGCGTTGTTGCCCACCACACCTTGAAAAACGTCACTGACCAGCTTTCTCCAGACCCGCCCCGATGCTGCAATGGCCACCACCAGGCCATGTACATCGAAGGCTTCGAAGCGGTTTTGCCGCAGCAACTCCGCTTCGACTACCTCACAAAGGAGCACGGCGAGTACTCGGTGATGCCGAGGTACCGCGTCTACTGCGCAGTCCCAGGATGCGCTACTTTTCTTCATCCAGCCGAATACACAACGATCGAGTTGGAGAAGCCCGCCGAGAACCAATCGCCCAGCGTCACGTCTGGTGTCTGCAGTGTCTGCAAAAAGACGACCTGCGTCAAGTGCAAGACCCTGATCGAAGATCAACCGACGAAGCACGAATGCAAGTTGTCTGAAGATGAGAAGCAGTTCAAGACAGTAGCACGCGAGAACGGCTACCAAGAATGCTTCAATTGCGGCGGTACGATTGAGCTGCTTGAGGCTTGCAACCACATGAGGTAAGAGTGACCAGCTAAGGTTCCCTCGTGACTATTTGGAAAGCGGAGGCAAGGACATGAAGAATGCAGGTCGACCTCGTCTACGAAAGTTTTCTTGAGCAAAAAGGCCCTGTATTGGTCATGTGCTTGTCTCCCATGCCAAGTCTGAATCGCAGTCGATTATAGGAGGATGTATGCTGACATCTATAGCTCTGAGTAGGCATGCAGCAGGTAAACCCGTCTCATAGATGACTTCAGAGCTAGGCTCCGACGATGTTTGGAGAGGCAAGGAGGGATATTGACACGGGAGCTAAAGCAGATGATTATTGAAGGAGCTAGGGATTTGGCGGTGCTGCGGGTTTAGCGCTTAGCACAGCGCCAATCGATAACTGCTTTGCTAAGTTAATTAAACCCCGTTTACTGTGCAATATTAATAAATTCTTAAAAGTAAGCGCGCGTTATATATATAGTTTTTGTATTATTATATATTTTTGAATAGAAATTAATAAAAATAACTTTAAAGAGTACTAAAGACTTTCTTTTTACTATCTAAAATTACTACCGCTTTTTTAGGGGCAGCTAGTACTTAAATAATTATAATTTTTTTTTACTTACTATAGTATACTCTGCTAAAAGGAGTATTTAATTCTTAAATAGCTATTAGCCCTTTTATAAAAAATAGTAATCCGTTAATATTATATGCTTTTATCTTATTTTATTTTAGTAATATAGTAAATCTAATAAATATTTTTATATAAACGCGTATTTAAAAGTTTTAGTATTTTTTAAAATAAAAAAATTTATTAATTAATGTAAGTATTAGCTAATTATTTATTTAAAATTTAATAAAGTTTATTAATAATTTACTAAATAAGGTCTTAAATAATAAATTATTAAATTATATTAAATATAAAATATACTTTATAATTATATACTTTTAATATTAGCTTAGGTATACTTTTTATATTATTTAGTTTTAGTTTAGTAGTTTTAATATTAATACTAAAATAATAAATTTTAAAAAAAATTACGTAATAAGTGTAATAAATATATAAGTTTATTTTACTATTTTATTACGTATTTTCTCTAGAATTAGATCCTAGATTTATATAAATATTTTTTTTTTAAATATTATAGTAGTCTTTTATAAAAGTTTTATAATTATTTTATTTTAGTTTACTAATACCTAAAAATATAATAAAATTAGGCTTTTTAAAAAAAACGAAATATTACTAATATTTTTAAAAGTATTTATAATAGTAAATACCTTTTTCGACCTAGCCTTACCTGAATTTTTTAATATATTAAGTATAAAGATATGTCTATACTCCTCCTTTTTTAAACTCCCTTTTAGTCGCCACTACAGCCACCACAGCTACACTATTTATTCGATTAGTATATAAATATATAATAGTAAATTATATTTAAGAGATTCTATATTTTAAAATATATTAATTTTATTAATATATTTTAGTGGAAAGAAACTATAGAGTATAATTAATTATTTAAAATAAAAAAGAGAAACTAAAATATATCTAGACGTAGTAAATACAGAACGTATACTAGTATATAATTAATTATTAATTAAATAGTAAGTTTAGCTAATCTTATATTTTTTAAAGTAGAATATTATTAAACTTATTCTTTAACTTTATAATAGTCTTTTTAAAAAGTTATTAAAGAGATATTATAGCTATATATTTAAAATATAGTTTAATTACTATTATCTAGTCTCGATAGAGACCTACAGATTTTAAAATTATAATAAAATAATTAATATAAAATATTTTATTTTATTTAGTTATATACTGAATTATTTATTTATATTCTCTTATACTAGTTATCTATTATCCTCTCTTTAAAAACCTCTTTTTATTTACCTCTAAATATTTTTTATAGTATTAAGCTATAGCGCTCCTTTATATAGTAGTAATTTTTATTTTATATTATTTTAATTAGGATTATATACGCCCTTTACGCCCTAAACTATAGTCTTAAATATATTTAGTTACTTATTAAAAAACTATACTATCTTTTTATTTTAGCGCCCTATAGTTATTAGTATTAGTATTATTTTTAGTAATAAAAAATTTACTTTTACTTATTAATTACTTAGTATAGTAGTATAGCTATAGTAATTTTAGTATTATTTTTTTATTTTATAGTACCTCTAAATAGTAAATTTTTAACTTTTTTATAAAATATTATAGTTTCTTTTTATACGTAGTTAAATCTATACCTATATTAATAAAATTATTTTATTTAAATATAAACTTTTACGGGTTACCCGTAAAAATAAGTAGTATTATAGTAATTATATTAAATATCCTTATTACTTTATATTTCTTATTTATTTAGTTTAATTTAAAAGCTTATAGTATATATTATACTTTATAGTATAAGCTAAAGTGAGTTTAGTATATATATTTTACTAAAAATTTATTTTTTAACGTACTAAAAGCGTATATTTTAGTTATAAAATAATAGTATACCACTATTAATAAATAGTACCTTAAACGCTATAACGTATATTATAGTTATAATATATTAATATTTTTTTTATAAATACCTATTTAGTATTAATTTATAATAGTAAATATACTAGTATAAGTTACTATATAGGGTAATAAACTATACTAAGCTATAATACTATTAAGTACTATTAAGTAGTTATTATATACCTATCTTAGTGCTACCTTTTTTAATTAGACTTAGTGCAGTATCTTTAAGAGCCGGTTATTAGGTTATATAGTATATATAACACTTTTCTTCCTAATTAGATAGTTACTAATAGTAACTTTATTATATTAAAAAAAAATTATTATTATATTTGCCGACCCTATTATAATTAGTAAAAAACTAATAAAATAAATAATTACTAACTATAGAATCGAGTATACTAATTTTTATTTCTATTAATATTATATAGATATAGTCTAGAATATTTTTATTTATAATTTAGTCTTTTAGTATAGTATTAATATTATTAGTTAGGTATAGACTATTAGTAAAATATAATATTATAATCTTAACTATATAAAAATTAATAAAATAAAAAAATCTATTATTTAAAGACCTATATAGCTATTTTTAAAAATATTTTAATTAACTGTTTTAGAAGTCGTTCTAGAATAAAATAATTAATAGTAATAATTATACTTTTAGGGATTAGTTTAACCTGAAACTAGTGCTAGAAAATTTATTTATACTAATTCTAAAACTTACTATAATATACCTTTAAAGTAAAATTAAACTAAAATAATTTTAAATTAGGTTTATTATTATTAAAAGTATTATACTACGCGTGCCTTTTTTATTAATATATAAAATTTCTACTCTAGTAGTAAAGGCAGTTATTCTTATAGTTATATTATTTATTATTTTTTAATTATAAAGAAAGTAATAGCGAATTAAAAAAACTTAAGAATTATTTTTACTATAATTTTTGGGTACTATAATACAGGGGGGGGATATTAGGAAAGGGTTAATCTAAAAAGGTACCTTTTTTAAAATAATATAACTTTTTAGTTATAAGTCCTAAAAATAAAAAAAAAATACGATATTAAAGAGAAACACTAGCTTATTCTATTCACCTACTCTGGGACTACTGACTAAGGGGTTTAGGGGTAAAAAAAATCAGTACATATAGAAAATTTTTAAAATTATATTTTAGACTATAATAACTTTTTATTTAAGGTGTAAAATTTGCTTATGTTTATATATATTATAATAGTACTTATAATATATAAGTATATAAAGTATTTTTATATATTTATATATTATTTATATAATTATAGTTAAAAGTTACTTTTTTAAATTTCTAATAATAAACTAGTAATAATAAATTACTAGTACTTAGTATAGTAGCCCTTAGCTTCTATAACCGCCTTATAACGGTTAGGAAGAGATAAAATATAGTTATTAATAACTTTTTATAGTATATTCTACTATTTTTTATTAATAACTCTTTTAAAGGCCTCTATACTTTATAAACTAGATTCTACTCTTAAAGTAGCCTCTTTATTATTATTTAGCCTATATTTTAAATAACCCTATATATTTTCTATAGGGGCTAAATCAGGGCTATAGGCTAGGTAAGGAAATAGTTTAATTTTATTATTTTTAAACTAGTTTAAAACGTCTATTATTTTGTGAAGAGGGACGTTATTTTATTAAAATTACTAGCCTAGATTAATATTAGTATAAAGTTTATAATTATAATATAATATATATATATATATATATATATATATTATTATATTAATTAAAAAAGGAGTAATAAAAAGGGGTAAAAAAAGATTATATAACTTACCCCTTTTTATCTTCGGTTTAACTTTAGGTATAAGGATTTTATTTATATAGTCCTTACTAGTATAAAAAGTAGAAGAATTAGGTATTTTAATAAATACTAAATTACTTCTATCTTTTATCTAAATTATACCCTAAACTTATAGTTTAAGGTCTTAGCCTATAAAATAATTAATATAAATCATATTAAAAAACTAAAACTATAGCTTAAAAATAGATAAAAAGTTATATAATTTAATATTTTAAAAAGTTAAAATAACTTACTTTATAATTGGCTAACAGCCAGTTCTCTTCTAACTTTATTATTACCCCTTTTTTTATAATATTATTTATTTTATTGTCCCCTTTATATTGCTAATTTATTAAAAAATATTATTTTTTCTAGTTTTATATTTTTTATATTTTTTAATTATTCTTTAGCGTATTTTACTCTTTTTTTAGCGCTTTATTTATTTATTATTAGTTTTTTTTTACTTATATTAATTATATAACCCTCCTCTTTTAAAACTCTTTGTAGTTGTCTAGGGGTAATCTCTAGATTATTTTTTAATAGTATTCTTTTATTCTCCTTTTTAGGACTTCTAGTTAAGTCTCTATTAATTACTCTTTTATCTCTTTTAGTTAACTTTTTTATACCCCCTATATAAACTTTTTTTATATTATAATCCTTTTTATTTTTATTTTTATTTTGTTATATAGCGTAATAAATAGTAGTAAGAGACTTTTTTAAAGTAGTAGTAATTAAAGCAGGAGAATTATTTACTTTTAAAAGTAAATTAACGTCGTATTCGAGTTTTAAGAATTTTAGCTCTATTTTAAGGAAATAGGAGTTTAAGTTTATAAAAGTTAAAAGATATTATAATATACTATAATATTAATAATATATCACGTAACTAGTAATTATATAAGTTTTAGTAATATTTTTAGAATTAATATAATTTTATTATTAGATTACTAATCTACTTTATAAATCTAGTTACGTGACCTATACTGGACCTAAAAGAGTATAGTTAAAATTTTAGTTAAATATATTTACTAACTAAAAAGTTATAGGAACCTAAAAAAGGGGTTAAAAATATTGTTATATTTAGGTAATTTTAATTTATTATAGGTAATAAATAGTACCTAACTAAAACTCTTGTATAATTCTTTATTATTTTCTCTTTAAAACGATATAATTTACGTATTTTTAGGCTTAGTAATTAATTTTATATTAATTTTTAAAAATAGTAACTTTTTAGATTAACCCTTTCCTAATGTCCCCCCCTTGTATAATTTTTATAAATATAGTACCTATATAGTAAATAGTATTATAGTCTTTTATATAAATAGTATAAATATATACTACTATTCTTAATATAGCGCTATCTATATTAGAAGTATATAAGTGTTACGACTTAGGTGTTTCTGTTTTAGATAAAAGCGTGTTTATATAATAAGAGATATATAGTCTACACTACGGGGTTTTAGCCTAGTAGTAATATATATATATTTATATATTAATTGAACAAATAGTGTAGCTGTAGTAGCTTAAGGTAACTAAAAGGAGTTTTAAAAAAGAAGAAGTATATATATACTTTTATACTTAATATATTAAAAAAGTTAAGTAAGGCTAGATTAAAAAAGGTATAGCGTTTTACGCTAGCGTACTAGCGCGCTTAGCGTACCCCTCTAAAAAAAATATTAAGTTAATAAAGTCTAGTACTAATATATTTTTTAAAAAAGAGATACGTAGGGTACTGCCTATATATCTCTTTTTTATTTTCTCTTATAGTTAATATAGTTAAACGTTTATTAAATAAAGAAAAAGATATTTACTAAAATATTCTTTAAAATATTAGACTTTAAATGTCTAGTTCCTGTATAGTATAGTCCTCTTTTTATTAAAACTAATAATAATAAGATACGTATCCTAATTAATTTTAAAATATTTAGTATTTAAGCTTTTTTTACTATATCGTTCTACTTTACTAGTAATAAAAATATAATCCTAGTAAATACTTACTAATATAGGTACCTTATTCGTCTAGAGATAGCTAATCTTATTTATTTAGTAGCCTATAGAGAAGTTAATTATAACTTATTAAATAAAGTTATAGCTATTTTTAATAATAGATACTACTCTAAGCTAAATAAGTTAATTAGATTATCGATAAAGAAAATAGTTAAAATTATAAATATTAGGTTAGTAGTATTAGCGGCGGCTTTAATAGGCGCGTATAAAAATATAAAAGTAGAAACAGTAAAAAAATATAACGTATAATTTATAGTAAAGTTAATAAGTAAAATAAATATTTTATAAATACGGTAGGTGCTCTTTAGTATAAAAAATATAATAAAAGCGGTAGTAATAGCGAAGGCAATAGTAAAAGTAAAAATAATAAATAGTAAAGCATTTAGTAGGTAGAGATACTAAAATAATTAATATTTAAGGGTTTTAGGGGGGCCTATATATAATTTTAGTATAGTAATACGTAGACTAAGTATATAAATAGGCGTGCTTAGTATTATAACTATAGTTATCTTTATAGGTAAGGAAGGATTTATAATTATAAATAAAAAGTTAATTATTATTAAACGCTATACTACCTATATATAGGCGGAGTAAAAAGTAATAAAAATAAATATAACTTCTATTTTATTATATAAAAATAAAATTAACACTCCCGAGTAGGAGTATAAAAGGCTTATTTATTTTTTTATATTTTATTTTTATTGCGTTTTACCCTGCCTACTAATATTATAAACTAATAACGTTAATATAGACTTATTACGTAATTTAGAGTAATATTTTTTTATTTAATTTTACGTTAGGCCTCTATATTACTTATTAAACTTTTTATTAAAATAATAATACTAAAGATTTACTAAAGTAAGTTATATATATACCTAGCGTACTTAGCAGTCTTATTATATAAAAAGAGGTAAAGTGTAGCGTTAAGACACTAGTCTAAAAAAGGTATAGACTAAAAAAAAGTTATTCTCTTAGATACAGTTAAATAATAAGCGTATATAAAAATTATATAAAAATATTATTTATTTTAGTTAGTATAGGATTTAAACTTATAGCTACAGCGTATAGCTTAATATATAGCTTAATATATAGCTTAGCGTATAGCTTAGCGTACTTAAATTTAGTATACTAGGGCTACCGTCGCCTCTACTCCTTTTTTTTCTTTAGGCTAGACTACTACAGTACTACTATACTATAATACGCCTACTTTACTATATTATTATTATTATTATTAAAGTTAAAGTTAAAGTTATACTATAGGATCTAGTATATTAACGCAGATACTAATATAGTATTTATTTTTAGTAGTATAGCTTATAGAGTATAATTAGCTAATAACGTTTATAGATATATTAATAGTAACTTTATACATCGTAATTACTCTTAAAGAAAAGACTATAACTATTACTAAGTCTTATATACCCGTTTATAAAAGTATACCTAATAATAACCTATACGTATAAGCGGTAAAGAAAGCTATAAAATACTTATTAAATATATAAGCGTATACTAATAAAATTAATATTAATAAAATTAATGCTGTAAGAGTCCTTAATATACTAGAAAGAAGATATTATAATATTATATATTACCTACTCGCCGCCGGAGACAATAGAGATAAGAAAAATAAATATATAATAATAATAGTAGGGGAAGGTATTAAACTATATCTACTAATATAGTACGTTTAAATAAGTATTATAAATAAATCTACCAGCCCGGCTATACTATAAAATAATAAGCTATAACAGCTTATATTAAGGTTAACTAAAGAAAAAGTAATAGGAGGAGAATAAGAGATTAATTTTATATTAGAGATAATAAACGGGGTATAGTTATAGGAGGTATTTAATATAATAATAGTTACTAAATTATACTAAATAATCTATTGCCGCTAGCGGCGACAGTAGATAATAAAATATAAAATAGATATAGTAGTTGCTACGCGTTAATAGAATAAAAAAATAGATAAATATATATTTAGGTTTAGGTTACGTATACGCCTAAGTGTCGGTAAGTATTTATATATTAATAGATAAAGGATTTAAAGGACTATACTACGTATAGGTAGATAGTAGCTTTTTAATACTATCTATATTACCTAAAAAAAAATTAACTTAACAGTCAGACATAAGGTAATAACTATTATTTATAGTAAATAAAGCCGTAAAGACGCCACTAGCAGTCTTATAAGATAAGAAAAAAGCTATTACCTACTATTCTTAGTACTTATACCGCCTATAAGTATCTACTATTTAGTTAGTAACGTCTACTAAATAAAAATAAGTATATACTTACTTAACCTACGCGCTCTAGTAGACTATTTTAAAGTTTATAATACTTAAGCCTTTTTTTTTTTTTTAGATCTTATAAGCGTACTAATAAATTTATTTTATTTTATTAGTTTAAGTCTAAAGTCGCTTTATTACCTTTAGCTTTATTAATAATATTAAGTCTTTTAGCCTTTCTTTATTAACTACTTACTTCTATAAAGTTTTTATTTTATTAGCCTAAAATCTATTTATATAGGATAACGTACTAAAAAGGGCTTTAAAATAGTTAAAAATAATATACTTAAAAAGGCTATTTTTTACTAAAAAGTCGCGTACGCGTAAATTAGTATAAAACTTATTAATAAGCTATACGTAGGTAAACAGTTCTAGTTAATTTTAAATTTTATATTAGTTTAGAGTGTTACTGCTACTAAAAGTAGTTAGTATAATAAGTAGTAAATTAATAACTTATTTAAAATTAGTATAGTAATAAACGTTTTAGAAATAAAAAAAACTTATAAAGATTATAATATAGTAAAATACGATTTTAAAAAGCAGGAGTTAATAATATAGTATAAAGTATAAAACGGATAACTAGACTTACTAGCTTAAAGGCTAGATATTT
The DNA here is from genome assembly GCA_030770415.1 of Pleoardoris graminearum. Lineage (NCBI taxonomy): Eukaryota > Fungi > Ascomycota > Dothideomycetes > Pleosporales > Didymosphaeriaceae > Pleoardoris > Pleoardoris graminearum. The sequence continues at coordinate 53,008 of JASEKS010000394.1, forward strand.
AGTTATATAGGCTTTAGGTAATAGTTTAATAACTCCCTTTAGTCTTAAAATATATACGCTTAGTAACTCCCTAAACTAACTACGTTATATATAATTATAAGTAGTAATTACTAATAATTTTAAAGATAATTATAAGTAGTTGCTAATCTATAAATATATAATTAGAGTATAAGTAGAGTATTATTATATTTAGTAAAATACTTTATTCTTACTAAAAAGAAAGAGTATAATTTTTAAGAGTTTAAAATTTATACTACTCGTATATAGTCTTATTATATATAAGCTATTTAGTATTTATTAAGTTTTTATTATTATGTTATGCCGCGGCTTTATAAAGCTCGCGAAGTATATTAATTAAAAAATAAAATTAAAAAAAGTAACTAATAGGTTACTACAGTAGTTGTCGGCGCCTAGTAGTAATTTATTTCTTAATACTTATAGATAATATATATCTATTTATCTCTTATATTATACTATATTACTATTCTACCCTAATTCCTAATATTTAAATTACTCTTTTATTTTTAGAAGTAATTTAGTATAATATAGCTCTAAAGAAGTTTTATTATTTAGTTATACGTAATACGTTAGTTTTATAAAATATTAAAATTATTAAAAAATCTAAAAATAATTTTAAGTCCCCTTTTAGTATTCCTAATATTTAATTTTTTTAAAGTTTTATATAAGCCGCAGAAACGCCTTTATTAGATTTATTAAAATATAAAAGAGTATAAATAGCTGCTAACTATTATAGTTAAATACTTTTATTTTAATTAAAATCTTTAGTATTTACTAATTTTAAGAAAGTATATACTTAGCTTTAATAGGTGAAAAATAAAAAAGAATTAAAATAACTATTTAATATATACTAATATTTTAATATAGGCGACTAAGCCGTAATTATAAAAAACTTAATTATTTTATAGGGTTATACTATTTTAACCTCTATTCTAGCTATATATTTAGTAATACTAAAGGCCCCTTATATTTATAAAAAAATAGTAAATATAATTTTAATTTTTAAAGAGGTAATTATAAATATTATTTTTACTAATTATTAACCTATTTTTTTTAATAGAAATCTTAAAGGTTATATTTACTATTACTTATATTAATAATCCTCTTTAAACTATTTAAAAGGCTAAAGTTATTTTAAAACTTAGTACTAATCTACTATAGAAAGAAATTAAAAATTTTTTAAAAATTAAAATATTAGACGTTTTTAAAAGACTACTATAATAGTCTAATAAGACTAAAATTAATTTTAAATAAACTATTTAGCTATCTAAATAGTTTTTTATAAAATTTTTAAACTATATTTATCTTTTTTAAGAGGAGCTAAATATACTTAAAATTAATAAAAAATTTTAATAGATGCGAAGCTCTATAAGCTGCTTAAATAAAAATTTTTTAGGCTAGACTATAGATTTTAAAAAAATAATAAATTAATACTATTACTAAAGTATAAGAAAGGACTAATTTTTTTTAGTTAATATAAAAGACGACTAATTCTAGTAATTTAAAAATATAAAAGTTTAAAAAAAATACGTAAAATATAAAAAAATTTACTAAACTCTAAAAATACTTTAGGTAAAATTAATAGATATAGTTAGGTACTAACTAGTTTAATAGGCTACTAACTAAAATAGAGTTCTCTACTAGTACGTTAATTTATTACTATTATAGTAAAAAAAATTACTATACTTTTAACTACTAGTAATAAAATAAGCTAGTAGCCCTTAAATTTAAAAAAGTAATTAATAAGACTGTATTATTAACCTAAATAGAAAAAGAAAAGAGGTAAAAGTAATTATAGTATTTACTACTTATATTAGAACTATTATAAGCTATTTACTAAAAATACTTAAGATTAAGTATATTAGTAGTTTATTTAACTAGTTATATAACTAATTTAAAAAAATAGTTACCCTAAAAACTAAAATTATAAATAAAAACTATATTAAAACTCTAGTAAATTTAAAATTTATTTTAAATTTAAAAAGTACTAAACTAGTAAAGGAGATAGGCTTAAAGGTAACTACTTTTAATAGATTATTAGTATAAGTAGTAAATAATTTTAATATAACTATTTATAGTACTACTACTACTAAAATAGACCTAACTAACTTATATAGTTAAAATTAAACTTAGTTAATTCTATTTATAGTTATAAATCTCCCTTAATATAAAATTTTTTTAGACTTATTTTAGTTTAATTAAGAGAATTTAAAAATAAACGTTACTACTTAAAGAGTCCGTTTTAGAGGTAATTTTAAGAAAAATAATACTTTTATTAAAAAAATTATTTTTAAAAGCGTAAAAGAGTTTAAGCGTATTATATATAATTTAACTATTTAGGTATATATATACCTAGTAAGGTTAGTAAAAATTTTAGTTTAAAATAAATTAAATAGATATAGAGAATACTCTATACTACTTAAATATTTTAATTTTTTAGATCTAGTTTTAGACAAGGACTTTAAGATTTTTATAAACTATAGATTAAATAATTTAAAAATTAATTTTAAGTCTAGTACTAATCCTCTATATTATTTTATATATAATCTTTTAGTTACTAAACTAGAGGTTCTTAGAAAGTATATAAAGAAATACTTTAAGTATAAATAAATTTAATAATTAAAATCCTCTACTAGGGCCCCTATCCTTTTTATAAAAAAGAAAGAAGATAGCCTAAAATTGTATATAGACTATAGAAGCCTTAATAATATAATAATTAAAAATTATAAAACTCTTTTACTAATTATAAAATTATAAAACTATTTTATAAAAGTATAGATTTATACTAAACTTAATCTATAAAAAGCTTATTATTATATCTATATTATAAAAAATAATAAGTAGAAGACTGTATTCTATATAAAATATAGCTATTTTAAGTATATAGTTATACTTTTTAGTTTAATAAATATACCTACGTAGTTCTAACAGCTTATATTATAAATACTAATTAAATTAGTTAATATAATTTATATTATATATTTTAATAATATACTTATCTTCTCGGATACTAAAAAAGAATATAAAAGTTATATAAAAAAAGTATTATAGCGTTTATATAAAGTAAAGCTTTACTTAAATTTAGAAAAATATTTTTAGTATACTATATCTATAAAATACTTTAGTTTTATTATTTTACCTAAAGGCCTTTTAATAGACCTAAATTAGATTAAAATAATTTAAAATTAGTTTAAATTTACTTATATATATAATATTTACGTTTTTGTTAGTTTTATAAACTATTATTATAGATTTATAAACTAATTTTTTTTAATTAGCCCTACTACTTACTAAATTAATCTAAAAGGTACTAGATAGTACTAAAAATAAGCTAGTTATAAAAAGAGAAAAAAGTATTTATATAAATATAGATAATACTAGTAAAGAAACTTTTAAAAAGTTTTAAAATATTTTTTTTAAAGTACCGATACTATTATATTTTAAATATAAAAAATAGACTTAAATTAAAACTAATACCTCTAATAAAACTATTAGCGCTATTTTAAGCTAATTAGTTTTTAAGAAGGACGGATTATTTTAGTAGTAGTTAGTTAATTTTTATTTAAAATAGTTAAACGGCGTATAGTACTATTATAATATATATAATAAAAACTCCTTACTATTATAGAAAGTATTAAATACTAAAAATAATATTTATAGGGTATTTGCTTTAGAATACTTATAGATTATAATAATTTATAATAATTTATATAAATAAAAACTCTATTGTTATATTAAGTATAGTTATATTTACTTTTCTTTAAGTATAATTTTAACGTATTTTATAGAATAGAATTAATAAATTTAGCTAATACCCTATTTTACTGCCTTAATTATATACTAGGGTCTAAAACGGCTAAGTATAAACGTAATATAGCCTTTATAATATCTATAAAAAAGCTATTACAGCTCTCCATTTTAGAGATTAATAGAAGTATAATTTTTATAATAATAATTTATATATAGATAAACTATAAACGTAATTTAAAGCTTATAAAAAAAATTTAAAACTTTAGGCTGCGTAATTTACTTAAAGAGAAAATAACTATTTTAGAATACCTAATAGATCTAGAAAATAAAAAATTAAACTTATTTAAAAAAAAATAATAATAATTTATAACTAAATAGTCTAAAAAGTGCTAAATTAAAATAAATAAAACTAATACAGCCCTATATACCTAAAGATAAAATAAGAGTAATTATAGAATACTATAATAGTTCTCTTTTAAAATATTTTAGTATAAAATAAACTTTTAAGCGTATATAATATAAATATATATAAATAGATATATCTAAAAATATTATTAATTTTATTTATAACTATAAGTACTGTTAGTATACTAATTTAAAGATATATAAACTATATAGTCTCTTTTATCTGCTTCTAGTCTTTAATAGACTATAATAATACGTAACTATAAATTTTATTATAAACCTACTGTTTAATTACTTTACTAAAACTATTTATAATATAATTTTTATAATTATAAGTGGTTCTTTAATAATAGTCTATTACGTACTAGTAAGAATTAATTAAAATAGTATTAATTTAGTCTAGTTTTAAATTTATAAAATTATACAACTTTATAGATATTTAAAAATAGTATTATTTAATAAAAGTCTATTTATACGAGCGAAATAGTAAAATATATTTTACTATTACTTAAACTTAAAGCAAATTTTATTTTTTACCTTCTACTTATAGACAGATCGGTAGACAGAATAATAAAATAAAATTTTTAAATAGTATTTTTATATCTTTTATTAACTAAAGTAAAATAATTAGGCGTTATAGATCTCCTACGCGGAATTTACCTATAATAATAATTAATATTTTATTACTAAATATATATCCTTTTAAGTCTACTATATATATAGCCTAATAGAGCTAAATTAGCCCTTATAGGTACTAAGTGAAGAAAAAATTTTTTAAGCATTTTACTTAGCCTCTAAACTTATTAATATTTATAATAAAGCTAAATAAAAACTAAAAGTAATATAGAAGTATTAAAAAATATTTTAAAATAAAAAGTATTTTTTACTAAATCTAAAAGTAGGGAGTAAGGTCTAGATTTTAAATTATTATATATAATCTATAAAACTAAGTAAAAAAATTAACTAGAAATAGTTAAGTCCCGGTATAGTAGTTAAATATATAGATAATATATTTATTATATATAAAATTAAACTTATAAGTCTAGAATAAGTCTATTTAGTTTTTTTATTCTTTTTTATTAGAATTATATAAATCCTAAAGTATACCACTATATAAATAGAAACTAATAGTTAATATATTATACTAATTTAATAATAATATATATAATATAAAATATATCGTAGACTATAAACGTAATAAGTTTAATTAATAAAAATATTTTATTAAATAGTAAGACTATTTAGATAAAGAGAATACTTAAAAACTAAAAGCTTTAATTAATATAAAAGCGCTAAACAGGTTTTAGAAATAATTTAAAATTATTTTAAAAAGATTTAGAATAATTTTACTAAACTAAGTAATATAAAAGCAGAATAGACCTTTTATAAAAAATAATAATTTACCTAAAAGTATACTAGTATAATAAGGCTAAGGCCGGTTTCTTAAAAGGGGGATAATAGTTTAAAGTAATTCTATTTAGACTTTAAAAGAGCTAAAAAATTTACTTTTTTTTCTCTTTTTAGTCTTTTTCGATATACTAAGTATAAAGGTATATACATACTCCTCCTTTTTTAAAATCCCTTTTAGTTGCCTACACAGCCACTACAGTCATACCCTTTTATTCGATTAATATATAAATATAAATATTTTTCTTTTAGTAGTTATAAATATTAAATTAGTCTAAAAGAACCTTTAGCGCAGATTAATAGTTTACTTTAAACTAATTAGAGGCTATATTTCTTATTTAAAATAAAATTATTATTTTTTACTTTTATAGTTCTATACGTATCTTTTATAAAAAATTTAGTAATAAAAATAGCCCTATTAAAAGTTAAAATAGTTTAATAGTATAATAAAAGAATTATAAAAAATATATAAGTATACTATAGTAAAATAAAAACTATAACTATTATAAATTAGCACTATCTAGCCTAAATTATTATATTAAAAGTTTATATATTATAGTAATAACTATAAGCACTTAAAAAATTATAAACTTATTTAATTACCTATCTAAAACTTATAAGAGTATTACTTTCTATTACCTATTTTTTAAAAAAAGTTACTAGGAAATAATAGCTTTTAATAGTTATAACTTTTAGTAGAGTTAGTTATACTATTTTTAGTATAATAATTAGTACTAAATTTATTGTTAAAGTATATAACTTTTTTACGCTTATTATTATTAATAAAAGTAGAATTTAAACTAGTAAAACTAAAAGTTTAGAAAATATAATAGTTTTTATAGTAAAAAAAAGTAAATAAAAAAAATAAAATAGAGGCCTAAACTTAAGTTTAAAACTAAGTAGTATTATTGGTAGCATAGTAGTTTTATTTAACCTTTAAACTAATTAGAGCTATTTTATAGGGAGTACTAGATTTTTAAAAAACACGTTAGTAATTAAGTATAGTAAAAAGTACTAAATTAATTTAAACTACGCTATTATACTACTATAGAAAATACTTACGCTCTTTTTACCTTTTTTAAAGCTTAATTAAAAATTATTAAAATTATTTTTAGCTTTAGCGTACTTTTATTTCTTCTTAAAAGTCTAGTTTAAATAGCTATAATTATAGAAAATATTGCGTACACGGTTTAGTACTTAATAGAGTTCCCTTACTGCGTTCGTACTCCTGGATCGTCGTCTAGGCGTACTTATTACTTTTCGATAATTATAGAAAAGGATATTAAACTTTATATATTTATTTATAAAATACAGGGCGCTATTATAAGTATAGAACTTATTAAAAAATTTAATACTATTATTATATAATAATTAGCGCTAAATTATTCTAAACTATTATAAACTATTTACTTACGTAGTTAAATCTACTATAATATACTTATAAATAGACTTTACTCTTTTTTTTTTTTTTTATTCTAGATTTTTTTTATATGTTTTAGTTATATTAAAGGGCGTAGGGGTAGTAGGCTTAGTTATATATTATAACTAGCCGTTTTTAAGGACTGTATAGTACTTAATATAATAAAAGTCTATAACCTAATATTTATATTTTATAAGTTTAGTTTTATATTTTATACAGCGTTTCTTATCTGCCTTTTAGCCTAAAGTAAAATAGTTATCTTTATTATCTATTAAAGCCTTATTAATAATAACCTTAAACTACTTAAGACGCTAAAGCTTATTATATAAAAACTAATTAGTATAATTAATATTATATAGTACTAAATAGTACTAAACTAGTATTTACTATATAGTAAGCGGCGTTTTTATTAAGATAAGTAAAATAAGTCTTTATTTAATAGCTTTTATATATAGATAATTTTTACTTATCTATATTAAAATCTATTAAGTACTAATACTTACTATTTAGAACCCTGTATTTTACTATAATTTTAATATAATTAATATAGAATAATTCTGTCTACTATCTATTCTTTTTAGTTAACTTAATATAAAAGTCTTTTAACGTATAGTATTTTAGAGGTATTATAGTAGTATAAACTAAAATTTAATAATATAGTTAAAAATTTAATAGATAATAGCTAATTATAACTTAAAATAACTATATAGTATAATTAGTACTAAATTCTACTATTTTATACCTTAAATAAAATACTTCCTTTTTTAAAAAAAAGGTTAAAGTTAAAGTAAAAAGTAGGAGTAAAGGTCTCTAAAGCCTATTTTTATAGCTATAGGCGCTAAAACGCTAGTGCCGGTAAAATAATATTATTAATTAGTTTATTATATAATTAATTATACCTAATAGAAATAGTAAAACATAAATAGTACTAAATACTATTAAATAGCGATCTATAGAAAAAGGTCTTAAAAAAAGTATTTAATTTTAATATTTAATACTACTATACTAAAATAGTCTAAAAAGTATTAAATAGGTATATATAGACTATATAAAGCTATATTACTTACTTTTAAGCTAAAGGTAGTTCTAAAAGGGGGATAATATTATAATTTAAGTATTTTTACTCTAAATAGGAGTATATTTATATAATAAAAAATATATAGTCTACGCTGCGGGGTTTTAACCTAGTAGTAATTTATCTCTTAATACTTATAGATAATATATATCTATTTATCTCTTATATTATACTATATTACTACTCTACTCTAATTTCTAATAATAAGATTAGTTTTATAAATTTTAAATGCGGATTTTCTACTACTAAAAAGATATTATTTAAAGTAGTAAATAAGGTTATTTTTAGTTATATTAATAAAGCCATTTTATAAGATAATATTAATAAACTACTTGAAGGTAATAGTCTGAGCTTTACTTACCCTATATAAGATATTTTTATAAAGTATATTAAAAACTATTTTAAGTTTAAAAGTTATACGAAAATTAAATTAAATAGATTTCTACTATAAATAGTACTTATTATAGATATTAGAGGGGTAATTTTTTAAAAAAGACAGTTAAAGCGATAGATAGAGCTACGAATTTTATTAACTAATTAATAGATATAATATATTTTAAAAAGTTTAAGATATACTTATCTTAATTTAATACTATTAGATTTTAGATCTATAATATATTAATAAAATTAAATAGCCTATAAAGAGATTCCGGAAAATACTTACTTACGTATTTAAAAAGAGTAGTAAAATAAATTATAAAAAAAGGAGTGTACGTTTTATTTTTACTCTTTTATACTTAATTAGATTTTTTTATAAAACGCTTTTTTACATCCTAATATTATGTATTAATAAATATAGTATTAGTTAAAAAAATAGTAATTATATTAATTACTAAGATTTACTTAAATAGATCTTTAATTATTTTCTCCTTTAGTATTTATAAACAGGCCTTTTTAGCGTTCTCCTTAATTTTTACTTTTAAAATAATTTAATTAGTAACTATAACTACACTTAAGCTCAGCTTTTAATTATTACGTACACGGTTTAGCACTTAATAGAGTTCCCTTACTACGTTTATACCCCTGGATCGTTGTCTAGGCGTACTTATTACTTTTTAATAACTACACTTAAAAGCGTACTTATTAAAAAAATTAATAAATAGCCTTTTTTTAGTTACGTAGCTAAGTAGTATATAATTTATTTTAAGCTACTAATATTAGTAATAAAAAAGTAAAAGACGTTAATAAAAGAAAATAATAAATAAGTATATATATTAACTACAGTAATATTTTAAAACTATTAAAAAAATTATTTTATAATTTTATAGTACTTATTAGCTTTTATATTTATTTTATTTAAAATATAATTAGGTATATTACTATTTATAAGAAGTATTAGACGGCTATTAAAAATACTAAATAGATTAAAATAAAAATATACTTTATTTAGGCGTTATTTAATTATACATCTTTATGTCCTTTTTAATCTACAAAAATACTTAAAGAGTATTTAACTTTTTTATATTACTAATTAATAGAAATAGACTTAGCTGCTATATATTAGAGTATAGTATATAGTTAATAAGTATTTAAAACTTATTTAATTTTAGAAGAGTAACTTTGTTATCTTATATAGAAATACTAAACTAGTAAATATAATTATAACGCTTTATAATTAATAAAACTAATAATTAGTTAATATAGTTATTTAGCTTTATATATAGTTTTTATAGTAGCTAAATATAGACTTTATTTAATAAGTTAAAATAGGGCTTTTTTTAAATTAGAACTACTAGTACTTACTATAACTATTTTTAAATAGAACGTGGACTATAATAGAGATTTAGATTAAAAGATAATTTAGGGCTCTGTCTAATTATTATATTTTTTTATATTTAGTATAAATTAATATCTACCCCTATACTATTATATAGTTTATAAAATAGTATTTTAAATAAGTTACCGCTACCTAACTCTTCCGTAATTTAATAGTAAGATTTATACTTACTATAGTTAATTTAAATAATATTTACTAGATTATTATATCTACTCCTCTATAATACTTATTTAGCTATTAAAGTATAATAAATAAATACGCTTTATATAATAGGTTTAGATTATACTATTACTATAAAAGTATAAATTTAGAACTACTCGTTTACTTAAAATATATAAAGGGGAATAAGGAAAAGAAAAATGTTAAAAATATTATTATTAAGGTTTATAACTGTTATTATAATAGTTAAAAGCTAATATTTTATTATACTATAACTTACGTAACAAAATTGCTAAAGAAAGACTATTAAATAGGCTAACTAAGTTACTTAGTAATATTCCGTTTATTTTATATTTATAAGGACGTAGTATAGAGTAGTTATTTTTAATAAAGAAAAAATCTCCGTTCTTTATAAACCTATATAGAAAACCTATAGTTTATAATTAGTTCTTTTATTTATTAAAAAAATATATAAAATTACTTTATTCTACTCTACTTTATAGTTACTAAATTATTATTAATATATTATTACTACTATTTCTTTACGTTTATTTATAGGAGCTGTATCGACTTCGTGTACGCTACGTCCTCACTTATAATATAGAAGTAGATAAAAATTAGAGGCACTATAACTTAGGGCCTATTAAATATAAAATTTTTTAAATTTTACAGCTAGTAGAGTAATAACTTAATAAATAACTTATTAGGCGGTAGTTATAATAACAGTAGGGCAATAACTATAAAATAGTAATAAAGTATTTATAGGTTGTTATCGTTTTAGGCAGAACTATAGGCCGTATATAGGGTGTTTAATACACAGGGCGTTTAAAATAGTAACTATAATAGCTTTCTCTCCTTCTTATAAATATTACATACTTAAAGTCTAGAAATCTTTTATTATTATTATTATATCTACGATATTAGCGTTCTAGCGTCTAATAATTAGTTTACTAAGTAACCTCTAGCGTACAGTATATTATTACTACTATAAGTAGCTATAACGGCTAGAGACTAAAAAAGAGTATTAAACCTTTTATTATATAAGTAAATAATTAACTTATTAATATTAAAACTAATATTAAAGCTTAAGTCTTAAATAAAGTATTATAATTTAATAAAGGACTTTTTTAATTAACGTTATATTTAGAATATATATACTAGTATAGAGAGCCCTAGGGTGTAGTATATAAAATAATATTATTTTAAATTTAAAAATACTTCTTTGCGTAATTCTCCTTTTAGACTATTTTTAAATTAAATTTTCTAAAAAAAGATTTTTATATATAGGTAATTTAAGAGTAGATAGGTCTAAATAGAGTAATATTTTTTTATTTATAATATTCTATACTACGGTTTAGCCTAATATTATATTTAATAGTAATTACTTTAATATATTACCTCTTTTAGTTCTTTTTAGTTTCTTCTTTTTAATCTAGTACGTATTTTTTAAATTAGATTATATATTTATTCTCTTTATATCTTTAGGAAGTTAGTTTATATATTTAATATATAATTACTATTTACCAGTATTAAAAAAACGTAAGTAACTAATTAAGTATATCTATAATTTATAAGATTCTTTATAAGAATTTATTTAAAGTAATATAAATATAGTTTTTTTTTTTATAAAAACCTATAATTAATATAACGTTAACGCTTAGCTTTCTATATTAGTTAACTTTATTTTCTAATCTATATAATTATTTTTTTAATTATTTATTTTAGTTTTTAACTAACTTTACCGCTATAGCTATAAGTATATAAAAAATAAAATAAATTATATATATTTATATATTAATCGAATAAAAGGGTGTGGCTGTAGTGGCTCGGGGCGACTAAAAAGGGTTTTAAAAAAGGAGGAGTATGTGTATACCTTTATAAGATAAATTATATTAAGGCTATAAAACGTCACTATATATTAAATCGCGATTATACCTAGGGGTGATATTAGAAAACCCTAATTCAAAAAGTTACTATTTTTAAAAATTAATATATAATTAATTACTAAGCCTAAAAATACGCTATTTATAGCGTTTTAAAAAGAAAATTAAGAAGATTTTTATAATAATTTAAAATACTACTTAGTTAATATACGTAATAAATTAAAATTACCTATACATAATATTTTATTAGTCCCTTTTTTAGGTTCCTATAACTTTTTAGTTAGTAAATATATTTAACTATAATTTTAATTTTACTATTCTAGGGCTAGCGTAAATTACGTAAACTAATTTTTAATAAGAATTTATTATATAATAATAAATTTATATAATTAATAAAAATTTAGCTCTTACTTATATAATTAGTAATTACGTAATATATTATTAATATTATAGTATATTATAATATCTTTTAACTTTTATAAACTTAAACTCCTATTTTCTTAAAATGGCTTTAACTCTTTTAAAACTAAAATATAAAATAAATTTACTTTTAAAAGTAAATAATTTTCTTTCTTTAATTACTACTATTTTAAAAAACTCTCCTACTACTATTTATTGTTAGAAATTAGGGTAGAGTAGTAATATAGTATAATATATAAAACGAATTAGGTATATATTATTTATAAGAGTTTAAAGATAAATTACTACTAGGCTAAAACCCCGCAGCGTAGACTATATATCTTTTATTATATAAATACGCTTTTATCTAAAGTAGAGATATTTAAGTTATAATATTATTTTTTTTTAGGACTGCTTTTAGCTTAAAAGTAAATAATATAAAGGCGTATAGCCTAAGTATACCTATTTAGTACTTTTTAGACTATTTTAATACTATAGTATTAAATATTAGAATTAAGTCTTTTTTTTAAGACCTTTTTCTACGGGTTACTATTTAGTAGTATTTAGTACTATTTATTTTTTACTATTTCTATTAGGTATAGTTAATTACGTAATAAGCTAATTAATAATATTATTTTATTAGTACTAGCGTTTTAGTGCCTTTAGCTATAAAATTAGGCTTTAAAGACCTTCGCTCCTACTCCCTATTTTAACTTTAACCCTTTTTTTTAAAGGTAAATATTTTATATAAGGTATAAAGTAGTAGAATTTAGTATTAATTATACTATATAGTTACTTTAAGTTATAATTAGTCCTTCTCTATTATATTTTAAGCTATTTTATTAAATTCTAATTTATACCGCTGTAATACCTCTTAAGTATTATACTTTTAAAAATTTTTATATTAAGTTAACTAAAAAAAATAGTTAATAGACAGAATTACCTTATATTAGTTATATTAGAATTATAGCGTAGTACAGCGTTCTAAATAGTAAGTATTAGTATTTAATAAATTTTAATATAAATAAATAGGAATTATCTGTATTTAAGAGCTATTAAATAAAAATTTATTTTACTTATTTTAATAAGAATGCTACTTATTATATAGTAAGTACTAGTTTAGTACTACTTAGCGCTATATAGTACTAATTATATTAATTAGCTACTATATAATAAGCTCTAGTACTTAAAGCAACTTAAGACTACTATTAGTAAGATTTTAACTAATAATAAAAATAATTATTTCTATTTAAGCTAAAAGGTGTTTAATAAACGCCGTATAAGATATAAAGCTAATCTTATAAAATATAATTATTAAGTTATAGACCTACGCTATATTAAGTATCCTATAGTTTTTTAGAAAGATTAATTTTATTATATAGTTAAGCCTACTCCTTTTATACTTTTTAATACAACTAAGGCGCGCTAAAAAATCTAAAAAAAAAAAAAAAAATTAATAAAAAGGTAAAATTTATTTATAAGTATATTCTAGCAGATTTAAAAAAATAAGTAAATAGTTTATAAAAATTTAGGGTAATTTAGCGCTAATTATTATATAGCGGTAATATTAAATTTTTTAATAAGTTTTATATATATAATAGCACCTTTTATTTTATAGATAAGTATACAGAGTCTAGTATTCTTTTTTATAATTATAACTATTTAAACTAGACTCTTAAAAAGAAGTAAAAGTATACTAAAGCTAAAAATAACTCTAATAATTTCTAGTTAAGTTTTAAGAAGAGTAAAGAGGGCGTAAGTATTCTCTATAGTAGTATAATAGCGTAGTTTAGACTAATTTAATACTTTTTAGCGTACTTAGTTACTAATATATTTTTTTAGAAATCTAGTACTTCCTATAAAATAGCTCTAATTAGTTTAAAAATTAAAAAAAACTATTAAGCTATTAATACTACCGCTTAGCTTTAAACTTAGGTCTAAGCTTCTATAGTATTCCTTTTTTTAACTTCTTTTTACTATAGTAGTTATTCTACTTTTTAAATTTTTATTTTTATTAGTTTAGGTCCTGCTCTTATTAATAGTAGTAAAAATAAGAGGATTATATACTATAATATTTAATTTAGTACTAATTACTATACTATAAATAGCGCGATATATACTTTTAGTAGTTATACTTATTAGTTAACTATCTTTCCTACTAACTATAATTAAGTAATAGGCGGTAGGAAGTAATATTTTTATAAATTTTAAATAGGTAATTAGATAAGTTTATAGTTTTTTAAATCCCTACAGTTATTACTGTAATAAATAAACTTTTAATATAATAATTTAGGCCGGATAGTAGTAATTTATAATAGTTATAGTTTTTATTTTATTATAATATACTTATATATTTTTTATAATTCTTTTATTATACTATTAAACTACCCTAACTCTTAATAGGGTTATTTTTATTACTAAACTTTTTATAGGAGATACGTATAGAACTATAAAAGTAAAAAATAATAACTTTATCTTAAATAAAGAATATAGCCTTAAAATAGTCTATTTTAGATTATTTATTTATACTAAGGGCCTTTTTAGACTAATTTAGCACTTATAACTATTAAAAGAAAAAAAAGTAAATTTTTTAACTTCTTTAAAGTCTATATAAAATTACTTTAAACTATTTTCTCTTTTTTAAGAGACCGGTTTTAGCTTTATTATACTAGTATACTCTTAGGTAGATTATTACTTTTTATAAAAAATTTATCCCGTTTTTATATTATTTAGTCTAGTAGAGTTGTCCTAAATTTTTTTAAGGTAATTTTAAATTATTTTTAAAACCTTTTTAGCGCTTTTATACTAATTAAGACTTTTAGTTTCTAAGTATTCTTTTTATTTAAATAGTTTTACTATTTAATAAAGTATTTTTATTAACTAGACTTATTACGTTTATAGTTTATAATATATTTTATATTATATATATTATTACTAAATTAGTATAATATATTAATTATTAGCTTCTACTTATATAGTAATATACCTCGGGGTTTATATAATTCTAATAAAAAAGAATAAAAAACTAAATAGACTTATTCTAGACTTATAAGTTTAATTTTATATATAATAGGTAAACTATCTATATATTTAACTACTATACTAGGACCTAGCTATTTCTAGTTAATTTTTTTACTTAGTCTTATAAATTATATATAATAATTTAAAATCTAGACTTTACTCTCTACCTATAAGTTTAGTAGAAGACGCTTTTTATTTTAAAATACTTTTTAGTACTTTTATACTACTTTTAGTTTTTATTTAGCTTTATTATAAATATTAATAAGTTTAGAGGCTAAGTAAAAAGCTTAAAAGTTTTTTTTTTTATCTAGCGCCTATAAGGGCTAATTTAGCTCTTTTAGGTTATATTTATAGTAAACTTAAAAGGGTGTATATTTAGTAATAAAGTATTAACTATTATTATAGGTAAATTCTGTATAGGAGATCTATAATACCTAATTATTTTATTTTAAGTAATAGAAAATATAAAGGTACTATTTAAAAGTTTTATTTTACTATTCTATTTACCTATCTGTCTATAGGTAAAAAGCGGAAGATAAAATTTATTTTAAATTTAAATAGTAGTAAAAGGTGTCCTAATATTTTACTTATATAAGTAGACCTCTATTAGATAGTACTATTTTTAAATTTTTATAAAATCTTATAACCTTATAGATCTAGAACTAGACTAAATTAATACTATTTTAATTTATTCTTATTAATACGTAATAGACTATTTTAGAGAAACAGTCTATAATTATAAAAATTATATTATAAATACTTTTAGTAAAGCGACTAGGGGGTAGGTTTATAATAAAATTTATAGTTATATGTTACTATAGTCTATTAGAAATAAAAAGCAGATAAAGGAGACTATATAGTTTATATATTTTTAAATTAGTATACTAACAGCGCTTATAGTTATAAATATAGTTAGTAATATTTTTAAATATATCTATTTATATATATTTATACTATACGCGCTTAAGAGTGCGTTTTACGCTAAAATATTTTAAGAAAGGACTATTATAGTATTCTATAATTACCCTTATTTTATCTTTAGGTATATAGGGCTGTATTAGCTTTATTAATTTTAATTTAGCGCCCTCTAAACTATTTAGTTATAAATTATTATTACTATTTTTAAATAAATTTAACTTTTTATTTTTTAGGTCTATTAAGTACTCTAAAGTAGTTATCTCCTCTTTAAGTAAATTATATAGCCTAAAGTTTTAAATTTCTTTTATAAATTTTAAGTTACGTTTATAGTTTATTTATATATAAGTTATTATTATAAAAACTATAACTTTATTAACCTTTATAGTAGGAAGCTATAATAGCTTTTTTATAGGTACTATAAAGGCTATATTACGTTTATACTTAGCTATTCTAGATCTTAGTATATAATTAGGGTAGTAAAATAAAGTATTAGCCGGATTTATTAATTCTATTTTATAAAATATATTAAAATTATACTTAAAAAGAAATAAATATAACTATATCTAACGCGGTAATAGAGTTTTTATTTATATAAATTATTATAGATTATTATAATCTATAAGAATCCTAAAGTAAATACCTTATAGGTATTATTTTTAGTACTTAATATTTTTTATAATAGTAAAAAGTTTTTTATTATATATATTATAATAGTATTACGCGCTATCTAACTTCTTTAAATAAAAGTTAACTAACTGTTACTAGGATAATCTGTCCTTTTTAAAAACTAATTAGCTTAAAATAGCGCTAATAGTCTTATTAGAAGTATTAGTTTTAATTTAAATTTATCTTCCGTACTTAAAGTGCGATAGTATTAGTACTTTAAAAAAAATATTTTAAAGCTTCTTAAAAGCTTTTTTACTAGTATTACCTATATCTATATAAATATTTTCTTCTCTTTTTATAGCTGGCCCGCTTTTAGCGCTACCTAGCGCCTTTTAGATTAATTTAGTAAGCGGTAGGGCTAACTAAAAAAATTAATTTATAAATCTATAATAATAGTTTATAAAACTAATAAAAACGTAAATATTGCGTATATAAATAAATTTAGGCTAGTTTTAAATTATCTTAACCCTAGTTAGGTCTATTAAGAGGCCCTTAAATAAAATAATAAAGCTAAGGTATTTTATAGATATAGTATACTAAAAATATTTTTTTAAATTTAAATAAAATTTTACTTTGTATAAACGCTGTAATACTTTTTTTATATAATTTTTATATTCTTCTTTAGTATTTGAGAAGATAAATATATTATTAAAATATATAATATAGATTATATTAACTAATTTAACTAGTATTTATAATATAAGCTATTAGAACTGCGTAGGTGTATTTATTAAGCTAAAAGATATAACTATATATTTAAAATAGCTATATTTTATACAGAATATAGTCTTCTATTTATTATCTTTTATAATATAGATATAATAGTAAGCTTTTTATAAATTTAGTTTAGTATAAATTTATATTTTTATAAACTAGTCTAGTAACTCCGTAATTAATAAAAGAGTATTATAATTTTTAATTATAATTTTATTAAGGCCTTTATAGTCTATATAGAGTCTTAAACTACCTTCTTTCTTTTTTATAAAAAGGATAAAGGCTTTAGTAGGGGATTTTAATTACTAAATCTACTTTTACTTTAGATATTTCTTTATATATTTCCTAAAAACCTTTAGTTTAGTAACTAAAAAATTATATATAAAATAATATAAAAGATTAATACTAGACTTAAAATTAATTTTTAGATTATTTAATTTATAGTTTATAGGGATCTTAAAGTCCTTATCTAAAACTAAATCTAAAAAATTAAAATATTTAAGCGGTATAGAGTATTCTTTATACCTATTTAGTTTATTTTAGACTAAAATCTTTACTAATTTTACTAAGTATATATATACCTAAGTAGTTAAATTACGTATAGTATACTTAAACTCTTTTATACTTTTAAGGGCGATCTTTTTAATAAAAATATTATTCTTCTTAGAGTTATCTTTAAAAAGAACCTTTTAAGTAGTAACGTTTATTTTTAGGTTCTTTTAGTTAAACTAAAATAAGCTAAAAAAAATTTTATATTAAGGAAGATCTGTAACTATAAATAGGATTAGTTAAATTTAACTTTAACTATATAAGTTAGTTAGGTCTATTTTAGTAACTATAGTACTATAAATAGTTATATTAAAATTATTTACTACTTATACTAATAATCTATTAAGAGTAGTTACCTCTAAGCCTATCTCCTTTACTAGCTTAGCGCTTATAAGATTTAAAGTAAATCTTAGATCTATTAAGATTTTAATATAGCTTCTATTTACGACTCTAGTCTTTAGGGTAACTATCCTTTTAAGTTAGTTATATAACTAGTTAAATAAACTACTAATATATTTAATCTTAAATATTCTTAATAGATAGCTTATAATAGTTTTAATATAGGTAGTAAATATTATAATTACTTTTACCTCTTCCCTGTTTCTATTTAAGTTAATAACGCGGCCTTATTAATCGCTTTTTTTAATTTAAAGACTACTAGCTTATTTTTATACTAGTAGTTAAAAGTATAGTAGTTTTTCTTACTATAATAATAATAGATTAGTATACTAGTAAGGGACTTTATTTTAGTTAGTATTTTATTAAACTAATTAGTGTTTAACTGTGCCCGTTAGTTCTATCTAAAATATTTTTAAAGTTTAGTAAATTTTTTTATATTTTACGTATTTTTCTAGGGCCCTTTTATTTTAAAATTATTAGAATTAGTTACCTTTTATATTAATTAAAAGAAATTAGCCTTCTCTTCTACTTTAGTAATAATATTAATTTATTATTTTTTTAAAGTCTATAGTCTAGTTTAAAGATTTTTATTTAGATAGTTTATAAAGCTTTAGACTTGTTAAAATTCTTTACTAGCTTTAAGTATATCTAGTTCCTCCTAAAGAGGACGGATATAATTTAAAAGTTTTATAAAAAACTATTTAGGTAGCTAGATAGTCTATTTAAAATTAATTTTAGTTTTATTAGACTGTTATAATAGTCCTTTAAGAGCGTTTAGTATTTTAATCTTTAAAAAGTCTTAAGTCTCCTTTTATAGTAAATTAGTGCTAAGTTTTAAGATAATTTTAGTCTTTTAGGTAGTTTAAAGGGGATTATTAATATAGGTAATAGTAAATTTAACTTTTAAAATCTTTATTAGGAAATAGGTTAATAATTAGTAAAAACAGCGTTTATAATTATTCTTTTAAAAGTTAAAATTATATTTACTCTTTTTTTTTATAAATATAAGGGGTCTTTAGTATTAGTAAACGTATAGCTAGAATAGAGACTAGAATAGTATAACTCTATAAAATAGTTAGGTTTTTTAAAATTATAGTTTAGTTGCCTGTGTTAAAGTAATAGTAAATATTAAGTAATTACTTTATTTTTTTTTTATTCTTAACTCGTCGGAGCTAAGTATATACTTTTTTAAAATTAGTAAATACTAAGAGTTCTAATTAAGATAAAGGCGTTTAATTATAATAATTAGTAGCTATTTGTACCTTTTTATACCCTAATAGGCCTAATAGGAGTGTCTTAGCGGCTTATATAAAATTTTAAAAAGCTTATATATTAGGAATACTAAAAGGGAACTTAAAATCTTTTTTAGGTTTTTTAATAATTCTAATATTTTATAGAACCGACGTGTTACGCGTAATAGGGTAATAAAACTTTTTTAGAGCTATATTATACTAAATTACTTCTAAAAATAAAAAAGTAATTTAAATATTAGGAATTAGGGTAGAATAGTAATATAGTATAATATATAAAATAAATTAGATATATATTATTTATAAGAGTTTAAAGATAAATTATTACTAGACTAAAACCCTGCAGCGTAGACTATATATCCCTTATTATATAAGCACGCTCCTATCTAGAGCAAAAATACCTAAGTCGTAATATTTATAAGGCTATAAAACGTATTAAAAATAAAGAAAAAAATAATTATAATATAAAAAAAGTTTATATTAGGGGTATAAAAGAGTTAACTAAAAGAAATAAAAGAGTTATTAATAGAGACCTACCTAGAAGTCCTATAAAGAAAAATAAAAGACTACTATTAAAAAATAATCTAAATATTATAAAAAGATAATTATAAATAGTTTTAAAAGAAAAAAGTTATATAATTAATATAAGTAAAAAAAACTAATAATAAATAAAGAAAACGTTAAAGAAAAGATTAAAATATGCTAAAGAAAATATAAAAAATATTAAAAATATAAATTTAAAAAAAGATTATATTTTCTAATAAGTTAGTAATATAAAGAGATAAGATTAGAAAAAACTATTATAGAAAAAGAAGTCATAATAGAGTTAAAAAAAACTAGCTATTAGCTAACTATAAAGTAAGTTATTTTAAATTTTTAATATATTAAAATATACTACTTTTTATATATTTTTAAAATTTTATATTAATTATATTAATTATCTTATAGACTACGATGTAATATTCTAAGTTTAGGGTAGTATTTAGTTAGGAGGTAAAAGTAATTTAGTGTTTATTAAAATACTAAATTTTTTTATTTTTTATACTAGTAAGGACTATATAAATAAAGTTTTTATACGTAAAGTTAAACCGAATATAAAAAGGAGTAAGTTATATAATATTTTTATACTGTTTTTTTTATTAGTATAATAATATATATATATATATATATATTATATTTATATATTAATTAAATAAATAGTGTTACTATAGTAGTTCGGAATAACTAAAAGGGGTTTTAAAAAAGGAGGAGTATATATATGCCTTTACACTTAATATATTAAAAAAGATATATATATTATTATATTATATTATAATTATAATCTTTATATTAATATTAGTTTAGGTTAATAATTTTAATTAACGCCTCTATTTATAAAACAACGGACGTTTTAAATTAATTTAAAAATAATAAAATTATATATTTTCCTTACCTAGCCTATAGCCCTGATTTAGCCCCTATAGAAAATATATAGAATTAATTAAAATCTAGGCTAAATAAAAATAAAAAGGCTAATTTAGGTATAAGATTAAGTTTAAAATATATAGAGCCTATTAAAATAGTAATTTTTAAAATATAATATAAAATACTATAAAAAGTTATTAATAATTATTTTTAATTACTTTCTAGCTTTTATAAAATATTTATAGAATCTTTAGTATACTATAGTAAATAGTACTTTTTCGATTTATTAAATATAAAGGTATATATATACTCCTTCTTTTTCGAACCCCCTTTTAGGTTACCCCGAGCCACTACAGCTACACTTTTTATTCGATTAATATATAAATATATAATATAGTAAATAGTAGTAATATATTATTTACTAGTTTATTATTAAAAATTTAAGAATTAAATTTTTATATATAATTATTTAATTAATATATTAATATATAAAGATAATATAAATACTAATAAAATTTACTATCTATTATTATATATATAAAAATAAGCTAATTTTACACCTTAAATAAAAAGTTATAATAGTTTAAAATAGAATTCTAAAAAAGTTTTAATTTACTAATTTTTAATTACCCTTAAACCTCTAAGTAAGTAGTTCCTTAGTAGCTATTTTAAATTTACTAGACTTTCTCTTTAATATATTATTTTTTTATATTTTTGGACCTACTAGTTAAAAAGTTATATTATTTTAAAAAAGGTAACTTTTTAGATTAACCCTTTCCCAATGTCTAACCCACCGCCAAACCCCACCAAATACCTTTACTCACTATGCCACCCCAACCCCGACTCCATACCCAATGTCATCCCTAACTTCACCAACTACATCCGTCCCTATCTCTCTCCTTGTCTTCTCATCTCACTCCTCCATTTGCCTACAAACCTCTTACCTTTTATGTTATCATTGTGCA
>JASEKS010000395.1:0-74719 GCA_030770415.1 Pleoardoris graminearum
AAAAATTTATATTTTATAAATAATTGTTTATAACTAAAACTATTATTAGAGAAGAATTGTTATTTTTATTTTTAAAAAAAATTTGTTTTTATTATAAATATTTTTTTTTTAGTTTTTATGTTTATAGTTTAAAATATATAAACTTTGAAAAAAAAAAAATTTTTTTATTAATTTATTTTTAAAAAAACCCCCCCCCCCCCCCTATAATATATATATAATTATATTATATTATAATTATAATTTCTATATTAAAATTATAATCTCTATATTAAAATTAATTAAGGCTAGTAATTTTAAAAAGATAACGCCCCTATTTATAAAATAACGGATGTTTAAAACTAGTTAAAAATAATAAAATTAAATATTGTTTTACTTAGCCTATAGTACTAATTTAGTCCCTATAGTAAATATGTAGAGTTATTTTAAATTTAGGCTAAATAACAATAAAAAGGCTAATTTAGGTAGAGAATTAGGTTTAGAAAGTATAGAATATTTTAAAAGAGCTATTATAGAGTTGTAGAATAATATATTATAAGAAATTATAAATTACTTTATTTTATTCCTCTCTAAGTATTAAAAAATAGTTATAGAAGCTAAATGCTACTATATCTAGTATTAGTAATTTATTATACACTAGTTTATTTTTAAAAATTTAAAAATGCGACTTTTATATATTATTATATAATTAATATTTAAATATATAAAAATATTTTATATACGTATATAGTATAGATACTATTATTATATATTAGTATAATAGGTGGTAACCTGTCTAAGATTAGTACGATAATAGATATTTTAAAAATAAAAAAGACCTATAGAGATATAATATAGTAGAGTACTTTAAATAGGTAATAATATAGTATAAAATATAGAATAGATAGCTAGACTTACTTAAAAACTACATATTTAGTCGTATAGGCTCTAGGTAATAGTTTAATAACTTTCTTTAGTTTTAAAGTTTATATACCTAGTAACCCCCCAGGCTAACTAGGTTATATATAATTATAAGTAGTATAAAGGCATGCACATACTCCTCCTTTTTTAAAACCCCTTTTAGTCACCCTAAGCCACTACAGCCACACTCTTTGTTTGATTAATATATAAATATAATATAATTATAAGTAGTAATTACTAATAACTTTAAGAATAATTACGAGTAGTTACTAATTTATAAATATATAATTAAAATATAAGTAATGTGTTACTATACTTAGTAAAATATTTTATCTTTACTAAAAGGAAAAATTATAACTTTTAAGAGTTTAAAATTTAAACTACTTATATATACCCTTATTATGTGTAAGCTGCTTAGTATTTATTAAGTTCTTATTATTACGTTGTACCGCGGCTTTATATAGCTCGTAAAGTACGTTAATTAACTATTATACTATATATACAAACTTACTAATTTTATATATTAAATAAAAAATTATAATAGTTTTAAATATAGTTTTAAAAATTCTCTATATTAACAAAAAAGTTTTAATTTCTTAGGGGTATTCTAAGCCGTCCATAATAGCGGAAAGTAAGTAAGCGTATCCGTGCCTTTAAAATAGTATTATTTTTATATTTTTAGGCCTTATAACTAAAAAGTTATATTATTATAAACTAAATTTTGTAACATATTAAGTATAAAGGCATGTATATACTCCTCCTTTTTTAAAACTCCTTTTTGTCGCCCCGAGCTATTCCAGCCACACTATTTGTTTAATTAATATATAAATATATATATATATTATTATAAAAAATATAACTTTTTAGATTAGTCTTTTCCTAATATCGTCCCCCTATAATAATTATTTATTAGCTAGCTTTTAATTACTTAATTACTCTATAGAGAGCTTAATATAAAATAAAAATTAACTATACTTTTAAAGTTATTAATTTTATATAGTCTATTTTTGTAATTTAGTCTTTTTAAATAAGAGGTATTATTTACGTCGTTTTTAATATAGGGCTTTTAATTATTAGTAAATTAGATTTTAAAAATAAAGTACGCTTTTAAAAGTCCAAAACCTAATTTATAAATTATACAAAAATAGAAAGGGTATATTAATTACTTCTTAAACTCTATTATATTATAAAAATAAAAATAATATTAGAAAAAATTTATAAAAACTTTATAATTTATAGGTTTCTAACACTCTATTTATTCCTTAATATTAAATTTAAAATGTTTTTAATCTATTATATAGTATTTATATAGCTTAATATTAATTAACTAGTTATAGATTTAAAGTATCTAATATTTTACTTTTATTCTTTAAATAGTACATTATCTAGTAAAAGGAATAGAAATAATTATAATATTAAGTAAATAAGATTCTATTACTAGACTTATAATAGAACAGATATTTATTAACTAATATATATACTAATTTTTAAATTTTTAAATTTATAAACTTATATATTTATAATTACAGTCCTGTTCGTATCTAAAAAACTATTAAATATATTTTATTTTTTTTATAAGCCGCTGTATGGGAAGAGCTAGAAGACGCTTATTTATAAAAAGGTATAATTGTTTAAGTTACGAATTTTAATTTATACTAACGTAGATTTTATAACATATAAAACTTAATAAATAATAAAGTATTATTAGATAGATAATTAGGTTAAATATAAATTTAGACCGTAACTTTATAGATAATATATTTAATAAAATTATTTACGCTACGCTTAAACTGTTTAAAAGTGTAGTAACCTAGTTAAATAATTAATTTATTAAACTTCTGTATTAGATTTATTATATAATATATATTATATTATAATAAAAGTTTTCAAAGCATTACGGTTTTAAATTTTTATTATAAATAGTAGCTTACAAGCTATTTTCTATTTAATGTAATACGCTATACGGTCTATTATTATATAATTATTTAAACTTTACTTTAGTAATTTGTTCTTTTATATTCTTATGATTTAATTACTAGTTAAATCGTTAATATTACTATACTATAAGTGCTTTTATTAATATATTAACCAATATATTACTTATTTAAACATATATACTTTAATAATATACTTTTAAATACTTTTATCGTAGCTATATATTATATATACCTATATAATATAACTAAATAGTTATACCCTTATTGTTACCTCTACTAAGCCTAATTATTATTTAATTATTATAAAATATACGCTACGTATTTCTAAAATATAAAATAAGTTCTTTAAAAAAGTACTTTAGAGCTATGTTTTTTTTATTTATATATCTAAGCGTAACGCGTTCTGTTTTAATAGTTAATATTATTCTAATAGCCTATCTTATAGTTTTTTTTTAAATAATTCCTTTCTTAAATAATATAATAATATAGCTATATAATAGTTTTTTACGTGTATAATTATTTATAAATATAGTCTCTAAATAGATTATAAGTATTAGGCTTTTATATATCCTATTTAGATTACTTAAAAGTAAAATATATAAAATAATATAATTCCTTATTTTACTATAGTAAAATCCTTAATATATAATTTAGGTAAAAATATAATGTCTTATTATAGCAAATACTATATTTAATTATATTATAATAGTAGGGTAAAGGATATATTTAATACATTTCTAATATACTTTTATTTTAGCTTTTCTTACTTTTTTTCTTATTTTTAACTAATTTTTTTAATAGTAAAGACATTACTAAAAGAAGTATTATATTAGTAATTTTAAACTCTTTTATAATTTTTTAATATATTAATTATAGATTAGTATAATAATTATAACTTATGTGTTTTTACTTTTAATAGAAGCGTGCTTACGTTATAAGAAATATATAGTCTACGCTATAGGGCTGTAACTAATTAGTAATTTATTTCTTTAATTTTATATATAATATATTTTTAATTTATTTTAATTATTATACTAAATTACTACTCTATTCTAATTCTTTATATTTAAATTACTCTTTTATTGTTTAGAAGTAATCTAGTATACTATAGCTTTAAAAAAGATTTATTACTGTATTATGCGTACTATATTAGTTTTATAAAATACTAAAATTTTAAAAAAATCTAAGGAAAACTTTTAGTCCTTTTTTAGTATCTTTAATACTTAAATTATTTAGAGTTTTATAGAAGTTATAGAAATGCCTCTATTAGGTCTATTAAAGTATAAAAAAGTATAAATTGTTACTAATTATAATAGTTAAATACTTTTATTTTAATTAGAAACCCTTATATTTATTAATTTTAAAAAAGTATACGCTGAGCTTTAACACGTAAAGAATAAAAAAAAAGAAAATAATTACGTAATATTTACTATTATTTTAATATAGGCCACTAAACTATAATTATAAAAGATCTAATTATTATATAAAATTATACTACAGTAGTCATTATTATAGCTATATATTTATTAATACTAAAGGCCCCCTATATGTATAAGAAGATAGGTAGACGTAACTTTAACCTTTAAAGAAATAATTATAAATATTATTTTTATTAGTTATTTGCTTATTTCCGAATACTAATTTTAAAAATTAAATTTACTACTATCTGTATTAATAATCCCGTTTAAATTTCTTAGAAGGCTACAAATATTTTTAAATTTAGTACTAACCTATTATTAAAAAAAATTAAAACTTTTTAAAAGTTAAAATACTAAACGCCCTTAAAGTATCGCTAAAACAGTTTAATAAAACTAAAATTAATTTTAAGTAAAGTATTTAATAATTTAAGTAGTTTTTTATAAATCTTTTAAACTATATCTATTTTCTTTAAGAGGAGCTAAATATACTTAAAATTAGTAAAAAATCATAATAGGTTTAAAACTTTATAAGCTATTTAAATAAAAGTTTTTTTTACTAAACTATAGACTTTAGAGAAATAAGAGATGAATACTTTTATTAAAATAAAAAGAAGCTAATTCCTCTTAGTTAATAAACAAATAACTAATTCTAATAATTCTAAAATATAAGGGCCTAAAAAATATATATATAATATAGAGGACTTTACTAAATTTTAAAAATATTCTTAGTAAAACTAATAGATATAATTAGGCATTAAGTAGTTTAATAGACTACTAACTAAAATAGTATTTTTTAATATTATATTAATATATTACTATTAGAGTAAAAAGGGCTACTATACTCCTAATTACTAATAGAAATATAAGCTAGCAGCCTTTAGGTCTAAGCAAGTAACTAATAAGGCTACGTTACTAATCTAAATAAAAATAAAAATATAAAAGTAATTATAGTACTTATTACCTCTATTAAATCTTTAATAAGCTATCTATTAAAAATAATTAAAATTAAGTACATTAGTAGTTTATTTAACTACTTATATAATTAACTTAAGAGGATAGTTACCCTCAATATTAGATTTATAAATAAAAGCTCTATTAAAGCCCTATTAGATTTAGAGTCTATTTTAAATTTTATAAGTACTAAATAAGTAAAAGAAATAGGTTTAAATATAACTACTCTTAATACATTATAAGTATAAGAAGTAAATAGTTTTAATATAATTAATTATAGTATTATAGTTACTAAAATAAATCGAACTAACTTATATAATTAAAATTAAATTTAATTAATGTTATTTATAATTATATATTTCTCTTAATATGATATTTTTTAAAATCTATTTTAGTTTAACTAGGAGAATTTAAAGATAAATATTACTACTTATAGGATCCTCTTTAAATGTAATTTTAAGAAAAATAACACTTTTATTATAAAGATTATCCTTAATAGTATAAAAATGTTTAAATATACTATACGTAACTTATGTACCTAAATATATATATATTTAGTAGGTATAATAAAAATTCCGCTTTAGAATAAACTAAATAAGTATAAAGAATACTGGCTACTGCCTGGGGAACCTAATTTTTTAGATTTAGCGTTAGATAAAGACTTTAAGATCCCTATAGACTATAGACTAAATAATTTAAAAATTAATTTTAAATCTAGTCTTTTTCTACTATATTATTGTATATATAATTTTTTAATTACTAAACTAGAGGTTCTTAGGAAGTATATAAAAAAATATGTTAAATATAAATAAATATAGTAATTAAAATCCTTAACTAGGGCCTTAATTGTCGCTTTAAAAATAATAGTACCTTTAGGCTTTTTATAGACTATAGAGGCCATAATAAAATTATAATTTAAAATTATAATACTTTTTTCTAAATTATAAAGTTACTAGACTATTTTATAAAAGTATAAATTTATCCTTAATCTAATTTATAAAAACCGTCTTATTATATCTATATTATAGAAATTAATTAGTCGAAAACTATATTTTATAAAATATATAACTATTTTAAGAATATTATTATATTTTTTAACTTAATAAATATACCTACGTAGTTAAAATAGCTTATATTATAAATACTAATTAAATTAGTTAATATAATCTATATTATATACTTAAATACTAAAAAACAATATAAAATTATAGAAACGAGATATTATAGTATTTATATAAAGTAAAGTTTTTCTGTAATTTTAAAAAGTATTATTAGTATACTACGTTTACTAAATATTTTAGCTTTATTATTTTACCTAAGACTCTCTTAATAAACCTAACTTAGGTTAAGATAATTTAACACTAGTCTAATTATATTTAAATTATTATTAGTTTTATAAACTATTATTATAGATTTATAAATTATTTTTTTTATCAGTCCTACTATATACTAAATTAATCTAAAAGGTGCTAAAAAGCGCTAAAGGCGGACTAACTATAAAAAAAAGAAAAGCGTATATATTAACTTAAGTAACGCTAGTAAAAAAGCTTTTAAAAAGTTTTATAATAATATTTTTAAAATACTAATACTTTCGTAGTTTAAGTATGAAATATAGACTTAAATTAAAATAAATACCTATAATAAGACTATTAGCACTACGTTAAAATAATTAGTTCTTAAAGAGGATAAATTATTTTAGTAGTAGTTAGTTAATTTTTATATAGAAAAGTTAAACGATATATCGTCCTATTATAATATATATAATAAAAATTTCTTTAATATTATAAAACGTATTAAGTATTAGAAATAATACTTATATAATACTAATTTTTTAATATTCTTATACACGCTTATTTTTATAACTGTATCCAGGGGAATAACTTTTTTTAGCCTATACCTTTTTTGGACTAGTGTCTCGACGCTACACTTTACCTCTTTTTATATAATAATACTTATTTTAAGATTATTATAAATTATAATAATATATACAAACTTATATAAATAAAAAGTGTATTATTTTATTAAATATAGTTATATCTATTTTTTGAAGTATAATTTTAAAATATCTTATAATATAGGATTAATAAATTTAGCTAATACTTTATCTTACTACTTTAATTATATACTAGAGTTTAAAATAATTAAGTATAAACGTAATATATATTTTATAAAACCTATAATAGAGTTATTATAACTTTTTATTATTAAGCCTAATAGGGTCCCGATTTTTATAATAATAATTTATATATAAATAAACTAAAAACGTAATTTTAAACTTAAACAAAAAATTTAAAGTTTAGACTATATAATTTACCTAAAGAGGAAATAACTATATTAGAGTATTTAATAGATCTAATAAATAAAAAGTTATACCTATATAATTATAGTAATAATAACTTATAATAATATAATTTAAAAAGTACTAAGTTAAGCCTAATATAGTTAATATAGTCCTATACTCTTAAAAATAAAATAAAGATAATTATAAAATATTATAATAGTCTTCTTTTATAGTATTTTAACGTTAAGTAAATCCTAAAGCGTAAATAATATAAATATATATAAATAGATATATTTAAAAACATTATTAACTATATTTATAACTATAAGTACTGCTAGTGTAATAATTTAAAGATATATAAACTATATAGACGTTTTTATCTACGTTTTATATCTAATATACTATAGTAATATATAACTATAGATTATATTATAAATCTACCCCTAATTACTTTACTAATATTATTTATAATATAATTTATATAATTATAACCTATTTCTCTAAAATTGTCTATTACGTACTAGTAATAATAAATTAGAATAATATTAATTTAGCCTAGTTTTAAATTTAAGAAGTTATATAATTTTATAAAAATTTAAAAATAGTAGTATCTAATAAATGTTTACTTATATAAGTAATATTACAACTTTTTTTATCGTTCTTATACACGCTTATTTTTTTAACTGTATCCGGGAGAATAACTTTTTTAGCCTATACCTTTTTTAGACTAGTGTCTCGGCACTACACTTTACCTCTCTTTATATAATTAATAATATATTAAAATACTTTCTATTATTACTTAAACTTAAAATAAATTATATTATTTGCCTTTTACCTATAATAAATAGGTAAATAAAATAGTAAAATAAAATCCTTAAAGCGTATTTTTATATTATTTATTATTTAGAATAAAATAATTATGCGTTATAAATCTCCTATATAGAATTTACTTATAATAGTAGTTAGTATTTTATTATTAAGTATATACCTTTCTAAAGACACTATAAATACAGCCTAAAAGAGCTAAATTAGTCTTTATAGGTAGTAGATAAAGGAAAAAGTTTTTAATTATATCACTTAGTCTTTAAACTTATTAATATCTATAATAAAACTATATAAAAACTAAAAGTAGTATAAGAGTATAAAAAAGCGTTTTAAAATAAAGAGTGTCTTCTACTAAACTTAAAAATAAAAAGTAAGCTTAAATTTTACATTATTATATATAATCTATAAGACTAAGTAAAAAAATTAACTAGAAGTAGTTAAGTTCTAGTATAATAATTAAATATATAGATAATTTACTTACTATATATAGTATTAAACTTATATATCTAAAATAAGTCTATTTAGTTTATTTTTTTTATAAAAATTATATAAATTCTTAGATATACTACTATAGAAGTAGGAACTAATAATTAATATTTTATACTAATTTAGTAATAATATATATAATATTAAATATATTATAAATAGTAAATATAATAAATTTAGTTACTAGAAATATCTTATAAAACAATAAGACTATTTATATAAAGAAAACATTTAAAAACTAAACGTCTTAATTAGTATTAAACCGTTAAAAAGGTTTTAGAAATAATTTAAGATTACCTTAAAAAAATTTAGAAAAGCCTTAGTAGACTAAATAATATAAAAGTAAAATAGACTTATTATAAAAAGTAATAATCTAGCTAAAAGTATACTAATATAATAAGACTAAAGTTAGTTAACTAAAAGAAAGAATATAGTTTAAAGTACTTTTATATAGACTCTACTAAAGTTAAAAGGTTTACGTTTTTTTTAGTAGTTATAGATACTAAATTACTCTAAAAGGGCCCTTAGCGCAAAATAATAGTCTATTCTAAACTATTTTAGGACTATATTCTTTATTTAAAATAATATAATTATTTTTTATATTTATAGTTCTATACGTATCTTTTATAAAAAGTTTAGTAATATAAATAGCCCTATTAAAATTTAGAGTAGTTTAATAATATAATAAAGAAATTATAAAATATATATAAGTATTCTATCGTAAAATAAAAACTTAAGCTATTAAATATTAGTAATATTTAAAATAAATTACTATATTTAGAGCCTATCTATTATAATTATAAATAAAAGGTTTCTAAACTCTCTATATAAAGAAAAAAGAATATAAAAAATTATAAATTTATTTTATTTTTTATTTAAGAGTTATAAAAGTAATACCTTTTACTACTTAACCTCTAAATACGGTTACTAGAATATATAGTTATCTTATTAATATAATTAGTAATAAAATAGTCTATACTGTTTTTAGTATAATAATTAGTACTAAATTAAATATTAAAGTATATAAATTTTTTACTTTTATTATTATTAATAGGAGTAGGATTTATACTAATAGAATTAAAAGTTTTGAATATGTAATAGTTATAATAATAAAAAAGAGTTAAGTAAAGGGCTATTATAGAGGCCTATATCTAAGTTTAAAGCTAAGTAGTATTATTAGTAACTAAATAATTTTATTTATTTTTAAACTTATATATAGAGTAGTTAACCTAAATAGATTTGCTAGTAATATAGAGCGTATAGATTATATAACTATAATTATATAATTATATAATCTACACTAGCGCGTAGAACCCCTATCTAGCTATTATATAAATAGTAGAGAAGAATAATTATTAATTAAAATATAGCTATTATTATTTATTATTTTATACTATTTTTTATTTTTTATAATATTATAGACAACTACTACTCTATATAAATAGAGTATAGTTAACCTAATACTAATTAGTAGTTAGTTAATTAATTTATTTAACTACTCTATTACTAGTAGTTAATTAGATTTTTTTACCTACTATATAAGTAGATTAATTAATTCGTTTAACTACTTATTACTAGTAGTTAATTAGATTTATTTATTTATTATAAATTAGTAAGGGCGTATAAAAAGGTTAAAGTATTATTAAACCTATACTATATAGAAATATTTTTATATATTACGTAACTCTTTCCCGTATCTATAGAGAAAAAAAGTATATTAAATTATATATTTTATTAAACCCTTATCTATATAAAAGATAAAAATAACTTTTTTTAAAACTAAACCGCTTTATATAAACGCACTAGTACTATAAATTAAAATTATATAATTAATTATATATTATATAAACTAGATAATATAATAGTACTAAAAAAAACTTCCTCTATAAAGAAAGGTAAAAAGCATATAATAAAAATAGATCTAGATTTATTATAAAAAAAATATATTTAAGAATATAATATTTTTATATAAGTATTTAAAAACTAGACTAAGTTATAATACTAGATAAAAGATCTAAATATTTAAAATAACTTATTTACTAAATAACTTAATATATATAGTAATAGATAGTAGGAAAAAATAACCGTATAAATTATTTTTTAGTATTTTTTTTCTCTTTTATATATTATATTCTTTTACTTTATCGCATAAATATTAAAAAAAAAATTTTTAAAATATTATACCTAAAGAAAATAAAAGAAAAATAAAGGAAAACCCCCTTTTTTTTTTAAATATCCCTAATCCTTCTCTATATTAATAAAGGAAAAATAAAGAAAAAGATAAAAAAAACTTCAGTATAATACTTATAACAGGTTTTATATAACTATTATATATAAAAACTATACATATTACTCTAGTATTTTACTAATATATAATACTTTATAAAAGGTAAAGGTCTAGTATTACTATTATATTTTTACGTATACAGCTACGCCTTTAAAACTCTATATAACTAAACTAAAAGCGTATAAAAGTAGTCTTTATAGTAAATAATTTTTATAATAAAAAGGGTTAAATTAGTATTACTAAGTAAGATAATATCTATATTATACAAGGGTAGCTAGTATACTATATACTTATTATTCTACAAAATATTACTATATAGAAAGAATTATATAGGAATATATATATATATTAATATATAGAGCTAATAAGAATACCCTATTAGTAGCTATTCTAGTAAAAATAGTAACCTAGATCTATTTACTAAAAGTAGGAGCCTATATAAAGGTAAAGCTAAATATAACTATAACTTACTATAATTATTATAGCTACTACTACTATCTATATAGAATAAGAGTTATTTTAAAAGTTTTATTAGAGATTAACTCCGTATAAAAAAGAATAACTAAAAAGTTAAAAAAGAAAAGAATAATATCTAAAACTACGTATAAAGATAATAATAAATAAAATTAAAAAAAAAAAAAGATATTATAGAGAGAAGAAAGTTCTTTTTTATATATTATTATTCTATATATTTTTAGACCGACTTTTCTTAGCTATTATATAATAACTCCTTACTTTTATTTATTATAATATTACTTTTTACTTTCGCGTAACGCACAAAATTATTAATTTCTTATTTTAGTTTACTATAATCTTAATTAATAAGTAGTAGTATATTATACTATTTTACTTTTTATTATTATATAACGTGCGAATAACAGACTATAATTTAGTTATATAAGAATATATTAAAATAGAGGGATACTCGTATAGAAAAAAGAATAAAAATATAAAAAAATAAAATATTTATATAGTATTACTATAAAAAGAAAAGTTATTAGTATATATAAAGTAGTTAACCTAAATAGATTTGCTAGTGATATAGAGTATATAAATTATATAGCTATAGTTATATAATTATATAATTTATACTAGCGCGTAAAACCCCTATCTAGCTATTATATAGATAGTAGAGAAGAATAATTATTAATTAAGATATAGTTATCGTTATTTATTATTTTATACTATTTTCTATTTTTTATAATATTATAGACGACTACTACTCCGTATAAGTAAAGTATAGTTATTCTAATAAAACTAGTTAAAGTTATTTTATCGAAAGTATTAGGCTTTTAAAAAATATATTAGTAATTAAGTATACTATATAGTACTAAATTAGCTTAAGTAATACTATTATACTATTATAGGAAATACTTACTTCCTTTTATTTTTTTAAGACTTATTTAGGTATTATAAAAAGTATTTTTAATCTTAGTGTACTTTTACTATTTATTTAAAACTATATTAAAACGACTATATTTATAAAAGAGAACGCTAAACTTAGTATATTTATTAGTAAAATAAAAGGTGCTGCTATAGGTATAAATTTTTTAAAGAATTTAATATTACTACTATATAATAATTAGCGCTAAATTACTCTAAATTTTTATTAACTATTTACTTATACTATTACATCTACTATAAATTACGTATAGATAGAGTTAATTTTTTTATTAGTTTATTTTCTTTTATTATAGATTTTTGTATATGCTTTAACTATATTAAAAGCCTTAAGAGTAAAAAGATAGACTATTTATTATATTTAGTTATTTATAAGAACTACGCGATACTTAACGTACTTAAAATTAATAACTTAATATTTATATTATATAAGTTAGACTTTATAGGATCTGTACTACTACTTATAGATTTTTTAGCCTATAGTAAAATACTTGTTTTTATTAATTACTAAAGTTTTACTAATAATTATTTTTTATTACTTAAAATAGTAAAGTTAGCTGTATTAAAACTAAATAGTATAATTAATATTTTATAGCGCCTAATAGTATTAAATTAATACTTACTATATAATA
Organism: Pleoardoris graminearum; assembly: GCA_030770415.1. Lineage (NCBI taxonomy): Eukaryota > Fungi > Ascomycota > Dothideomycetes > Pleosporales > Didymosphaeriaceae > Pleoardoris > Pleoardoris graminearum. The sequence continues at coordinate 13,116 of JASEKS010000395.1, forward strand.
AGTGGCGTTTTTCTTAAGGTAAGAGAAATAAGTTTTAAATTAGTAGTCTTTATCGACGGATAGTTTCTATTAATTACTATTAGAATCTATTATATATTAGTACTTTTTAGAACGATATATACTACTATAACTCTAATATAGCTAACGTAGAGTAACTTAGTATATTAATTATTTTTTTAAATTAACTAAATATAAAGGTCCTTAGGCATTTTATATTTAAAAGGTATTATAATAGTATAGGCTAAAATTTAATAGTATAAGTTAGAATCTAATATATAAGATCTACTTATAATTAAGTATACCTATATAATATGGTTGATACTAAATCTTATTACTTTACACTTTATATAAAAAATTTACCTTTAAAAAATATTATTTAGGCTAAAATAGAAAGTAGGAGTAAAAGTCTATAAAGGCTAATTTTATAGCTGGAAGTACTAAGATATTAGCGCTAGGAAAATAATATTATTAATTATCTTATTACGTAATTGACTACACTTAGTATAAATAGTAAAAAATAAATACTACTAAATACTACTAAATAGTAATTAGCAATAACAGGTCCTAAAAAAAGTATTTAACTTTATTATTTAATACTATTATACTAACATAATTTACAAAGTGCTATATAGGTATATATAGGCTATAAGTATATATATTATTTATTTCTAAGCTAAGAGCGATTCTAAAAATAATAATATTATAATTTAATTTTTTCTGCCTTGGATAAAGGCGCACTTATATAATAAATAATATATAGTCTACGCTGTAGGACGTTAGCTAAGTAGTAATTTATATCTTTACTTTTTTCGATATATTAAGTATAAAGGCATATATATACTCCTTCTTTTTTAAAACCCCTTTTAATCGCCCCGAGTCACCACAGCTACACTATTTATTTAATTAATATATAAATATATATATATTTCTATTTTTACTGTTATTAATAATATATATTTTATTTATATTATATATTATACTATATTACTACTCTACTATAATTCCTTATAATAATTAGTTATTTATTTTAATTTTTTATTACTTATATTATAATATACTATTTTATAGCTTTACGCTTCTTTCTTTATATATTCTTTAAAACTTATTACGTAGTTTAACAGTTTCTTACTAATAGACTTTATAGTATAAATATAAAATATTATTTATATAGAAAAATATAAATATCTTATAATTTATATTAAAAGGTAGGGAATAATATTCTTTTAAAGAAATAAGGCTAAACTTATATAAAGTACTATAGAATTTTTTATATTATAATATAAGTAAATAATATAGATTAGGCCGGCACTTATTTATTTAGTTATTATTATCCTTCTTATTAAACTATCCCTTTATTAATAGTAAGTTAGTTATATAATTATTAGAAGCTTAGCTCCGGTACCTATTTAATAGTTATTTTTAAAATTATAAAAATATAACTAACTACGTTATCTACTAATTAACTCGCGATACCCTAAGTACTGCTTATTTATTACCTATTACTTTTTATTTTTTATAAGCTCTTACGACCCTAAATATATTAATTTTATATAATCGCCCCCTCTATTACTTTTTACTTTTTACTTTTTACGCTTTTTTGCCCTTTGTACTTTACGCTTAGTACTTAGCGCTTAAAATAAAGCGCTTAAAATAATTTTATACCTATATTTTTACGGCCTGTACAACCTCTTAAATATTAGTAATATTTTTCTTATTAGTTATTATTAATAGTACTTAGTCTTTATTCTTTATAGCGGTATTATAAAGGCCCTACTTAACTAGATTTATAATATATCTACTCTCTTTAGTTTTTAGGGCTTATTCTACTATTCTTTAAAATTCTAGTATTTAGATTACTTTTTTAATTTTTATATAAATAATATTCCCGTCGCGCTTATTTTTAATAGTATATTTAATTCTGTAAATAACTAGATTATATTTACTTAGCTATTTAGTATTTAACTACTAAGTAATCTTTTACTAGACGTTAGTTACGGTTTCTTCTATAATTATAATATTAACTTATATATAAAATAAATCTCTATACAGATTTTCTAAAACTGTATAAGTTTTAATAAACTTAGCCTATATACGACGTACTAAACTATATACTAGTTACTAATTACTACTATAATAATAAGGTAACTTATAATAGTAAAAACTATCGTAAAAGAAGTATTATATAAAGTAGCTATAACCTATCTTATAGTAGTATACTTCTAATATAGTATTTTTACTAAATTTTATTATTTCCTTTATTAGAACTTTTTTAGTAAAAGCGTATATACTACTATTAGTTATATACTAGCTATAACTATATAGTAAGTAGCTTAGTTAATCTTAGCACGGCGCCTTTATTATCTTCCCTTTTATATACCTTCTTATATACGTATATATAGTAAAAATATATATATCTTTATACTATTACTTTACTTTTAGACTAGCCTACATCCTTTTTAACTTACTTTTAATAATTATTAATATAGATTATATAATAATTAAATAGTGTATAATATACTAGATTTATAAAGTGAAATAATATATTAAAAAATATACTAATTATATTAAGTAATAAAATTGTTAGGTTAAATTCTACTATAATTATAATAATTATATTAAACTAATATACTACGAGTATTATAGTATATAGTATTAAAAATAAAATATTTAATAAAATATAATTTTTAATAATAAAGTAGAGTATATACTTTATAAAATAACTAATCTAATTAAAGTTATAGGTAAATAACTATTTATAAAAAGTAGTTTTTTTCGACTTAACGTTTTTTAAGGGGGGGCGCCAAGCACGCTAGTAGAATACTAGCGCGGCGCTATACCTTTTTCGATCTAGCCTTACCTAACTTTTTTAACACATTAAGTATAAAGGTATATATATACTCCTGCTTTTTTAAAACCTACTTTAGTTACCCTAAGCTACTACAGCTACACTATTTGTTCGATTAATATATAAATATATATAATATATAAAAGTAGTTATTTAGTATTTTTAAAGCCTATAACTACTTACTAAATTTATTTTTTAAAAAGTATATTTTATTTTTTATAAGTAGCGTACTAATAAATCACACGAAATAAATATAAAAAAATTATTTTTTATATTACTAATTCTTTTTAAAGCTTATTATAATATATATAAGTTTTATATTAATATATTAATTTTTTAGAGCCCTATTTAGTATAGTAGTTTAAACTATTATATTAATAATTATACACTATTAATACTCTTTCTATAAAAGATTTATATTAAAAATAAATATATTTATAAAATTATAATAAAGGTATATATATACTCCTCCTTTTTTAAAACCCCTTTTAGTCGCCCTAAGCTACTACAGCCACACTATTTATTCGATTAATATATAAATATTATAAAATTATATTAGTAGCAGCTATCTATACTATTAGGTAAAATATTTATAAGCTTTATATTAAGTAATAGCTCGCTCTTTAGATTTAGGCTTAATGGTATATAAATACTTAGTAAATTTATATGCCCGAGTTCTAGTTTAGTAAGATTTTTAAAATTTAAGTTATATTACATTTAACTTTATTAAGTAGTTAAATTATAGTCTTTTATAAATATATACGTTATATATGTAACAGTTTAAATTATTATATTTAATATAAAATACTTTATATTACTAATTTAACTAATAGTATTAAATAAGCATTAATCTACTATTAAAAAAAAATTCACGTCTTTGTATAAACTATTTTACTTCTTTGCTAGAGTATATATTATAAAAAAACTAGAGTATTTATATTTTTAATATAATATACTTTTAAGTTTTTTAGACTGTAGAGTAGTAGAAAAATAGATTAAACTAATATTTATATTATAAAATATATAGATTTATAACTATTAGCTAGCTCTATTAATAATCTATTTATATACTATTTATACAAAGCTTTACTTAACTAACTAATTTAAAAAATAGGATAAGTTTTATACTAAAATAGATTTAAATTACTACCTAGATTAAATAATATATTTATTAATTATTAGTTTACTACTGTTATAGACTAACGTATTAAAAATCTTTTTTAGACTAGTGTCTTAATACTACACTTTACCTCTTTTTATATAATTAAAAATCTTTTTAAACGCCTAACTTAGATTTATATTTTACTAGTATATAAAATATTTATTACCTCTAAGTATAAGTAGAAAAGACTTATATATTCTTTTTAAATAATAGTATATATATACTCCTCCATTTTTAAAATCCCTTTTAGTCGTCCCGAGCCACTACAGCTACAATATTTATTCGATTAGTATATAAATATATATGTGTATTTTAAATAACTATTTTAAATGATATTCTACCCCGTATATTAATAATCCGTTAATTAATAATTATATTATAGACTTTATATATATTTTAATATAAAAATTTATTTTTTAATATTATTTAAAGTTTATATATTATCTGTTACATTATTAATAAAATAATAATACTATAATAACTTATGTAATGTAAAATATATATATATTTTTAACTTCTTTAGTAGTTTTATAAATACAAAACTATACTTACTATTCTTAGAATTTATACTATTTATAAATATTTACTATTTTATTAGTAAATATATACTGGTTAAAAAGAAAAAGTATATATTTACTAAAACTATATATTTTATTAGACTATCTTAAAGTTTATCATACTTAAGTCTTATTTTTAATATTAACTTTTATAAGCTTAGTAGTAGACTTATTTTATTTTATTAGTTTAAGCTTAGAATTATAATTATTTAATAATTACTTTTAGCTTTTTTAATAATAGTAAATCTGTTAGCTCTTTTTTTATTAATTAGTTACTTTTTATAGCCTTTATTCTCTTAGTCTAAAATTTATTTATATAAAATAGTAACCGATAACTACTATTATTATTTATTACTTACTATTTTTATTTTATTTTTATATTAAATATAGATTTTACTTATATTTATTACTGTTAATCTTGTCTATATACATACAGGTAATATAGCGTTAATAGAGAGGTAAGAGTAAAAAAAAGTACTATAAAAAGTTATGTTTTTTTAAATAATTATAAAAATTAATTAGGAAGCTAAAAAATACGTAAATAATAATATTATAGAAAGAAAATTATAGTAATATTTACTAGTATTATAATCTATACTTAATAATTACGTATACTCACTCCCGAGTAGGAGTATAAAAAACTTATTTATTCTTTTATATTTTATTTTTATTGCGTTTTACCCCGTCCACTAATATTATAAACTAATAATATTATTATAGACTTATTACGTAATTTAACATAATATTTTTCTATCTAATTTTATATTAGCCTTTATATTATCTATTAAACTTTTTACTAAAATAATAATACTATAAAAGTGTACTAAAGTAAGTTACGTATACACCCGGCTTACCTAGCTATCTTATAGAATAAAAAAAACTATACTTACTATTATTAGTATTTACGCCGCCTATAATACCTATCGCCTAGTTAGTAATATTTATTAAATAAAAATAAAAGTATATACTTATTTAATCCTACGAGCACTAGTTGGCCGTAAAGTTTATATTTAGTTCTTTTTTTTTATCTTAGATTTTATAAGCGTACTAATAGATCTGCCTTATCTTATTAGCCTATTTTTTAAATTATTTTATTACCTCTAGCTCTATTAGCTCTATTAATAACGTTAAGTCTCTTAACCTTTCTCTATTAACTATCTACTTTTATAAAGCTTTTATTTTATTAGCTTAAAATCTATTTAGATAAAATAATATACTAAAGAGCGCTTTAAAGTAGCTAAAAATAATATACTTTAAAAGGCTATTCTTTACTAAAAGTTCGCGTATATATAAGTTATTATAAAACTTATTAATAAACTGTATATAGGCAGAAGAATTATATTTTAGTTAATTTTAAATTTTTATTCTAGTTTAAAGTATTACTACTACTAAAAGTAGTTAGTATAATAGGTGGTAACCTGTTTAAGATTAGTATAGTAATATAAAGGCATACATATACTCCTCCTTTTTTAAAACCCCTTTTAGTCGCCCCAAGCCACCACAGCCACACTATTTGTTCGATTAGTATACAAATATATATAGTATAGTAATAGATATTTTAAAAATAAAAAAATACCTATAAAAATATAATATAGTAAAGTGCTTTAAGTAAATAATAATATAGTATAAAGTATAGAACGAATAAGTAGACTTACTTAAAAACTAAATATTTAGTTATATAGGCTCTAAATAATAGTCTAATAACTCCCTTTAGTCTTAAAATTTATACGTCTAGTAACCCCTTAGGCTAACTATATTATTTATAATTATAAGTAGTAATTATTAATAACTTTAAGAATAATTACGAGTAGTTACTAATTTATAAATATATAATTAGAGTATAAGCAGAGCGTTACTATATTTAATAAAATATTTTACCCTTACTAAAAGAAAAAAGTATAACTTTTAAGGATTTATAATGTATACTACTCGTATATAGCCTTTATGTAAGCTATTTAGTATTTATTAAGTTCTTATTATTACGTTATGCCGCGGCTTTATATAGCTTATAAATTACGTTAATTAAATTGTATATATTAAATTAAAATTACCTAAATATAGTAATTATTTTAATTTCTATATTAAGTTCTAATAACTTTGTAGTTAGTAAATATATTAAACTAAAATTTTAACCACACCCTTCAGGCCTACTATAGATTACGTAGCCTAAACTATAATAAAAATTTATTATATAATAATATATTTATATAATTAGTAAAGATTTCCTCTTTACCTATATAATTACTAATTACGTAATATATTATTAGTATTATAATATAAAATAATATTTTTTTAATTCTATAAATCTAGACTTCTATTTACTTAATATAGCGATAAAATTAATAAAATTTAAATATAATATTAATCTTTTTTAAAAGTAAATATACCTATTTATATAACTATTTTTACTTAAATAGAACTCCTAATAGTATTTATAATACTACCTAATATATTAAAAAAATAATAATATAAATATAGGTAAAGGGATAGAGTTTCTAAAATAATTTAAAAATAAGGCCGATAACTACTTTTATAATCTGTTAGTTACTTTTTTAATTTTATTTTTATATTAAATAAGCAGTTATATTTACTCCTATTACTTTTTACTTTACCTATATAGGTTGTATAGCGTTTAATTATAGTTGATATTTTTTCTTTATAATTATAAATCCTTCCTTATCTATAAAAATAGTTAACTATAATATTAAATACCTCTATACCTAGCCTACGTACTAAATAAACTATATATAGGCCCCCCTAAACCTTTTAAATATTAATTACCCCTAGTATTTTTATCTATTAAAGGCTTTACTATTTACTACTTATTACTTATTACTTTATATACTCCAAGTTCTAAGTTTAAAACGTCTTTACTATTACTATTATTACTATTATCTTTACCTTTACCATTACTATTACCTCTACTACTACTACTATTATTATTTTTACTACCGCCTTTATCTTTATTATATTTTTTATACTAAGGAGTACCTATTATATCTATAAAATACTTATCTTGCCTATTAACTCTATTATAAACTATACGTTATATTTTTTTATTTTTTTTACTTTTACTATATCTCTATACGCGTCTACTAAATAAGCTACTACTACTAATACTACTAATACTACTAACCTATCGTTTATAATTTTAACTACTTTTTTTTTATTAATAATTTAATTAACTTATTAGGCTAGTACTTATTATTAAAAATAGCTATAACTTTGTCTAAATTTAATAAATTATAATTAACTTTTCTGTAGGGTACTAAATAGATAAAGTTGATTACTTTTAGATAAATAAAGTATTTATAATAGTAAGTATCTATTAGGGTTGTATCTTTATTACCTATTATTTAATAGAAGAACAGTGTAGGAAAAGCTTAAGTAATTATATTAAATACTATTTTAGAAGCCTTAAAATTAATTAAAATAAATATTTTATTATTATTAGTATTAATAGAAGAAGAACGATACTATATAAAACTAAATATTTAAAAAATAATATTTTAAAAAATAATATCTTAATAAGTATGTTTTTTTATAAACGTTTAGCTGTGTTAACTATAAGAGAAAATAAAATAAAATATATAAGTAGTAGTAGTAGTTATACTCTATATATCTCTCCTTTAAAAAATATAGTTTAAGTACTAAATTTTTTAATTTAATATTTTTTTTAAGGGGGATGCGCTAAGTGCGCTAGTACGTTAGTAGACTAGTATAGCGCTAGTACTAGCGCGGCGTTATACTCTTTTTAGTATTACTTTATCTAGCTTTTTTAATATATTAAGTATAAAAGTATATATATACTTCGCCTTTATTAAAATCCCTTTTAGTTACCCTAAGCTTCTATAACTACACTATTTATTTAATTAATATATAAATATATAAATATATATTAAAAAAAGAGCTATTAATAGAGATTTAATATAAAGCTCTAAGAAATAATATAAAAAACTATTATTAAAAAATAATCTAAATGTTTTTACAAAATGCTTATAAAAGAGTTTTAAAAGATAAGAGTTATTTCTTTACGTTTATCTATAAGAGCTATATTAATTTAGTGTATCCTACATCCTTACTTAATATAAAAGTAAGTAAAAATTAAAGCGCTATAACTAGGACCTATTAAATATAGGATTTTTTAAATATTACAACTAGTAAAGTAATAATTTAAGCTAATAACTTATTAGACTATAATAGTAATAATAGTAGGGTAATAACTATAAAATAGTAATAGTTTATTACGGATAGAACTATAAAAACTGTATATAGCGCGTTTAATATACAGCACATTTAATATATAGCGCGTTTAATAAACAGCGCGTTTAAAATAGTAAATATAATAGTTTTATCTCCTTCCTATAAATACTATATACTTAAAATCTAAAAATCTTTCTCGTACTATTAGAACTATACTTTTTATCTTCTTTATTATATCTATAAGTTTAATTTTATACTAATATCTAATAATTAGACTACATATTTCCTAGCGTATAATATAGGATTTTACTAATAGTAATAACTAGCTAGATTATATTAAAAACTACTTTAACTTTTATCTTAACGCTGTATAAAAGACTAGTCTACTTAATAGACTAGATCTTTTAGTTAACGTCTTTAATTTTGATTTAATTTTAACGTACCTCTTCTTACTTAAAATAAATATAATTCTTAGCCTTAATAATATTTATAAAAATATTAAAATCTATTGTTAATTATATAGTAATATAATTAACTTTATAGTATAATAGTATAAAAGGAGTAAAACTCCTTTATTTAAAATAGAGAACGGCAACAGGGGTAGTATAGTAGTAGTAGTACCTTAATAGTAAAAAAAAAAACTTTTTTAAAGTAGTAAAGGAAGTTAAGTTCTAGTAATAAAAACTTATTTAAATAATTAAAATTATTTAGGTATAAAAATATACGTACGCGTAAGAGTAGAGCGGGTAATAGTAATAAAAAAAATATACTATAACACTATAAGGTAGGCGTGTAAAATTATTAAAAAAGTTAGTAATTATCTTGAGAGAACTAAGGAGCCCTATAGAGAGTATAGTATTATTTTAATACTTTAATTACTATTTATCTAAAAAGGTTACAGATTATTAGCGCTAGTAAATAAGTTATTATAGTTACTATATAAAAAGCTTATTAAGAGTTAATTAAGTACGTAATATAGTAAAAGTTTAAATAGTTAGCCTAAAATTACGTAACGTCTAAGTAATAACCCTAAAGAAAAAAAATAAGAGTTATAATACTAATATAAAAAAATCTATAATTAATAAAATAAATACTAAAAAAAGTTTAAAATACACTAAAGATATTATAAAAAATAATAATAATATAAATTAAAAAAAAATATAATAGTGTTTAATAAGTTAGTAATATAAAGAAGAGAGACTAGAAAATAGTATTATAAAAAAGTCGTAATAATAAAATAAAAGCCTATATAGTCACTATAGCCAGATTACTTATTTAATTACAAGGGCGTAACAAAAGAAAAGATAAAAGAAAAAATATACCTTTTTCAAATTTATATAACTTTTTAATTAGTAAGCTAAAAAAAATGGGAAGAAAATAGCGTTTTAAAGAGAAGGACTAGTAGATTTTATTTCCCCTATTAGTAACTACTTACTAAGGGGTTTAGGAGTAATTAAAAATTCGTTAAGCTAAAAAATTTTTCGGACGCTACTTTTAGCTATAATAACTTTTTATTTTAGACCTAAAATTTACTTATGTTTATATATATTATAATAGTATATATAATGTATAAGTATATAAAATATTTTTATATATTTATATATTATTTATATAATTATATATAAAAGTTAATTTTTTAAAGTTTTAATAATAAAATAGTATTAATAAATTGCTAGTACTTAGTATAGTAGTCTTTAGTTTTTATATCTACCTTATAATAGTTATAAAGTAATAAAATATAATTATTAATATCTTAGTGTAGTATATTATACTACTTCTTAATAATAGCTCTGTTAAAGACCTCTATACTTTCTATACTTAATCCTATACCTAAATTACCTTTATATCTTTTACTTAGTCTAGATTTTAATAATCCTTATATATTTTTAATGGGATTTAAATCTAGACTATAGGCTGGGTAAAGAAAAAGTATTATTTTATTATTTTTAAACTAGTTTAAAACGTATATTATTTTATAAATAGAAGCAATATTTTATTAAAAATATTAGTCTAAATTATTATTAGTATAAATTTTATAATTATAATATAATATAATAGTATATATATATATATATTATTATATTATAACAAGGACTAAAAAACCTATTAAGTTGCTTACCCCTTTTTATCTTTAATTTAATTTCGGGTATAAGGACTTTATTTATATAGTCTTTACTAGTAAAAGTAGTAAAAAAATTAGGTATTTTAATAAATACTAAATTACTTCTATCTTATATCTAAATTGCGTCCTAAATTTATAGGGTAAGATTTTAATCTATAAAATAAGTAATATAATTAATATTTAAAAACTAAAACTATAACTTTAAAATATATAAGAAGTTATATATTTTAATATTTTAAAACTTTAAAATAACTTACTTCGTAATTAGCTAACAGCTAGTTCTCGTTTAACTTTATTATTACCCCTTTTCTATAATACTCCTTTTTAGTCTAATCCCTTTCCATTACTAACTTATCAGAAAATATTATTCTTTTTTTAAATTTATATTTTTAATATCTTTTATAGTCTCTTTAGCGTATTTTAATCTTTTTTTATCGTGTCCTTTATTAATTATAGGTTTTTTTTACTTATATTAATATTATAACCCTCCTCTTTTAAAATTCTTTATAATAATCTTTTTTAAATAATTAGACTATTTTCTAATAATAGTCTTTTATTTTCTTATTTAGGGCTTTTAATTAAGTTTCTATTGATAACTCTTTTTTCTCTTTAAGTTAACTTAGAAACTCTACCCGTCTTAACGTTATTTATATTATTATTATTATTGTTTTATTCTTAATACGTTGTACAGTATTGTAAATACTATTAGAAGTTTTTTTTTAAGTAAAAATAATTATTAGAATACGCGTATTTATTTTTAAAAGAAGATTAACTTTAGATTTAAGTTTTGTTAACTTTAGCGCTATATAAAGGTAATAGGAGTCCAGGTTTCTAATATTAGAAAGATATTATAATATACAATATTAATAATATATAACGTAATTAGTAATTATATAAGTAAGGGCCAAATTTTTATTAATTCTATAAATTTATTATTATATAATAAATTCTGATTAAAATTTAGGTCACGTAACCTAAACTATGCCTAGCAGGGTATAGTGAAAATTTTAGTTAAATATATATACTAACTAAAATCTTATAGGAACCTTAAAAAAGGAGTTTAAAAAGTATTATATTTAGCTAATTTTAATTTAATGCACGTAATTAGTAAGTAGTAACTAAAATACTTATAATACTCTTTGAAATTTTCTCTATAAGACGGTGTTATTTAGCTATTTTTAGTCCTATTATTTAATTTTATATAAATTTTTAAAATAGGTAACTTTTTAAATTTATCTTTTCTTTTGTCACCCCCCTGTAACATATAAATATAATAAAATCAAAAAAGAACTAGCTATTAGGGAATTATAATTTAAATGTTTTTTTATATTCTAATATATATAAATATATTACTTTTTATATATGTTTATAGTATAGTTTTATTTTTTTAATATTAATTATATTAATTATTTTATTACTAATAATTTAATATACAAGATTTAGAACAATATTTAGTTAGAAAGTAAAAGTAAGTTAGTATTTAGTAAAATTATGTAAAGAGAGGTAAAGTGTAGCGTCGAGACACTAGTCTAAAAAAGGTATAGGCTAAAAAAAGTTATTTCCCCGGATACAGTTATGAAGATAAGTATATATAAAAATTATTAAAAAAAAAATTTTTATTTTAGTTAGGTTCGTACGGGACTTAAACTTGCAGCCTCGGCGTAATTTTAGTAAAATATCTAATTTTTCTATTTTTAATACTAGTAAAGACTATATAAAGAAAATTTTTATATTTAAAGTTAATTTAAAAATACAAAATAGTAAGTAATTTAATAGATTTTTTAGTTTATTTTTAATATAATTATATATATATTTTTTACTATACTTATTAATAGTATATTTTTTAAACCCTCTATTGGTAATAATAATAGGATAACGCCTTTATTTTTAAATTAATAAACGTTTTAAACTACTCTAATAAGAATATAATTCTTTTTTTTACGTAGTCTATAATACTGATTTAGCCGTTATATAAAATCTATAGAATTATTTAAACTATTAGCTAAATAAAAATAAAAAGGTTTATTTATATATAAAATTATATTTAGTAAGTATAGAAGCAATTAACAGAGTAATTTTATAAGAGTAAAATAAAATGCTATAAAAAGTTATTAATAATTATAGTATATTACTCTCTCGCTATTATAAATAGTTAAAACAGCGAAGGTATACTGTAATAAGTACTAGTAATATAATATTTACTAGTTTATAATTACATATCTAAAAAAATAACTTTTATTAATAAGGATATAGAAAATATATTAATAAATTAAAATATTTTTTATACTTATATATATTAAGCACTATTGTTATATATATAACAATTAGCTAATTTTACTCCTTAAATAAATAGTTATAACAGTCTAAAGTGGGGTTATAAAAAGGATATAATTTTACTAATTTTTAATTACACCTATAAAGCTTACTAAGCAGTCCCTAATAGTGTATATAGAATATGCCACTCTTTCTCTTTAAAATAGTTTTTTTTATATATTTAGGCTTATTAATTAAAAAGTTATATAACTATACAAAAGCTAACTTTTTAGAGTACTCTTTTTCGCTATCGTCTCCCTGTAATAATAGTTAATATTTTTATTTATAATTATATCTTCTATCTTACCTATAATATTTACTACGATACTAAGTATACGTTATACGCCTATCTAGCCTAGGCACTAAAATTATATATATATATAGGCTCCCACTAATACTTTTAAATATTAATTACTTTTAGTATCTTTACCTACGAAAAGCTTTATTATTTTTTATCTATTACCCTTTAGGTTCTACGCTTATAACGTTTTTTTTCTATTTTTACTTTTCTCTTTATCTTTACTATATTCTTTACGCTAAAGAGTACCTACTTTATTTATAAAATATTTATTTTACCTATAAACTCTGCTATAAACTATATATTATATTTTTTAATTTATTTAGAACTAGTACTATTAAATCTTTATATATATATATTAATACTATTACTACTATTACTATTATTACTAATTTAATATTTATAACTTTAACTGTTCCATTTATTAATAATTTAATTAACTTATCTAACTTGTTTAACTTAGAGTAGTATCTATTATTATTAATAACTATAATTTTATATAAGTTTATTAAGCTATAATTAACTTATCTATTAGTTACTAAATAAATAAAGTTAGTGATATTTACATAAAAAAGGTATTTATAGTAGTATATATATACTAGAGTCATATCTTTAGTACCTATAAAATAAAATATTATAAAATGAGCTTTGTTAACTATACTATATACTAATAGCTTAAGATTAATTAAAATTATTTTCTTATTAGTATTAATAGGAGGAGAAGTAGTATAAGGACCTACATACTATTAATAGTAAGTTTAGTATATATACTATAATATATGTTTATATTTAAAAAATATTCTAAAAAATATTTTAAAAACTATTTTAGTAAGTATAGTTTCTGTATTAAATACTTAGCTATACTATTAATTATAAGATAAAAAAAAGACATACGTAGTAACTATTACTACTAGTTATATATTTCTTCTTTAAAGAAGAGTATAGTATTTATAGTTAACTTTTTTAACTTAATAAATTTTTAGGGGTGTACACTAAATATATAAATATATTACTAATTAATATAGCGCTACACTATTTTTACTATTACTCTATTTAACTTTTTTAATATATTAAGTATAAAAATATATATATACTATTATTTTTTTATATTTTTTTTGTTATCTATTTAGTTACTATAGCTATACCTTTTTATTTAATTAATATATATATATATATATATATAAAAGAGTGTACTAAGAAAATTAATAAAATATCGAAAAATAATATAGTTAAAAAGGCTATTTTATATTAAAAGTTCTTGTATGCGTAGGTTAACATAAGACTTATTAATAAGTAGTATATAAGAAAATAGTTCTTATTAGTTTTAAATCTTATTTTAGCTTAGAGTAATACTATTACTATAAGTAGTTATTATAATAGATAGTAACTTAACTAAAATGAGTATAGTAATTAACGATTAAAAAATAAAAAAAAATCTATAAAAATATAATATAGTAAAGTACTTTAAGTAGGTAATAATATAGTATAGAGTATATAATAGCCAGACCTACTAGTTTTAAATACTATATATTCTATTATAAGTACTAGACAACTAATTAATAACTTTAATAGTTTTAAAATTTATATATTTAGTAATTCGATTAACTAATTATCTTGTATATAATTATAAATAGTAATTACTAATAACTTTAAAAATAATTATAAGTAGTTACTATTTTATAAATCTATAATTAAAATATATGTAAAGAATTACTATATTTAATAGAATACTATAATCCTTACTAAATACGCTAAGTATAATTTTTAAAAATTTAAAATTTATACTACTTATATATAATTATATAAGCTATTTATTATTTATTATAGTTTTATTATTATATTATTTTTAATCATTGCGTACACGGTTTAGCACCCAACAGAGTTCCCTCACTGCGTTCGTACCCCTGGATCGTCGTCTAGGCGTACTTATTACTTTTCGATTATTATATTATATCGCGGCTTTATAAGTCTTAAAATATATATTAATTAATAAAATATTTATTATCTTTATAATATATATTTATAAAATCGACTAATTCTTTTTATAGAAAAGAGCTTTATTAAATATAATATTACGTATTATAATACTCTGGATAAAATAAAGTATTTATAATTTATAAATATAAACTGCTTCGTAATTAACGAAATATTTATAATAAATACGTAGATTTATTTTAAATTTATATTTTTATGTCAAACTAAATAATATTTATTTAGTAAATATACGTAATAATCTATAAGTATATATATTATTTTAGTTTAGTTATAGATCTAGTATATAGTATCTTATAATTTTAAATATAAAATAGTAGAAATACTATCTTAATTAGGTATAAAAACTTATATATAAAAATTATATACTTTTAAATGCTATTAGACTAATTTTATAAAGTATAATAGACACTTTTTTAATTTTTAACTAAGGCTTTTTTAGTAAGTTTATAATATATTGTATAAATATAGTTTTATTAATAATTTCTAAGCTAGTGTATTTAGAGCCACCGTGTAACTTATATATATAAAGAAATCGTATTTTTTAGAAGAGTGATATTAGAAAACCTAAATCCAACAAGTAACCTTTTTTAAAAATTAATATATAATTAATTACTAAGCCTAAAAATACTTAAACAATAGGGTTTTAAAGAGAGTGTTAAAGAAATTTTAATAAATATTCTAGTTACTGCTTAGTTAGTATACGTAATAAATTAAAATTACCTAAATATAATAATTTTTTCGCCTATTTTTTAGGTCCCTATAACTTTTTAGTTAGTAAATATATTTAACTAAAATTTTAGCTATACTATTCTGGGACTTGTGTAGGTTACGTGACCTAATTTTTAATTAGAATTTATTATATAATAATAAATTTATATAATTAGTAAAAATTTAGCTTTTGCTTATATAATTACTAATTACGTAATATATTATTATTATTATAGTGTATTATAATAATATTTAATATTTAGAAACTTAAACTTCTATTCTCTTAAAATAACGTTAAATCCTTTAAAACTTATATATAAATTTAATTTACTTTTAAAAATAAATAATTCTTCTTTTTTAATTGCGACTACTTTAAAAATGTTTCTTACTACTATATATAAGGCTATACGGCGTATTAAAATAAATAAAATAAAGAAAATAATTATAATATAAAAATAGTTTATAGAGAGAGTATAAAAAAGTTAACTAAAAGGAATATAAGAGTTATTACTAGAGACGTAACTAGAAGTTTTAAAAAAGAAAGTAATACAATACTATTAGAAAATAATCTAAATATTATAATAAAATAATTATAAAGTGTATTAAAAGAGAAGGGATATATAATTAATATTAGTAAAAAAAACTAGTAATAAATAAAGAACATACTAATAAAAAATTAAAATACGCTAAAAAAAATTTAAAAAATTTAAAAAATAAAAATTTAAAAAAGATTATATGTTCAAAAAAGTTGGTAATACAAAAGGGTAAGGTTAATAAAAAGTATTATAGAAAAAGAAGTAATTATAAAGTTAAAAAAGAACTAGCTATTAAGTTTATATACCTCTAGTTTTATATAAAGAGTTTTTTATTTATAATACTATAATGTAAAAGTTATTCTTCTATACTCTACTTTTTCTTTAAATAAGAATAGTATTATTATTATACAGTATTTTACCCACTATATTAAGAGTTAAGAGCTCTTATTTAAAGACTTAAAAATTAAGTATATTAAAATATTTCTCTTAATAGCGTAGATCGTTTAAGTAATACTTATAAATTTTATAATTACTATTATACTAATCTAGATTTAGATATATATAACTTCGTTTATTTTAGTAGTAAAATTAGTTAAGTAAGTATACTATATAGTAATATCCATAGTATATTTATAGTAAATATTTATAATATTTATTTTAAATACTTTTATAATATATAATATTTATATATTTATTGAATAAAAAAATATAACTATAGTGGCTGTGTAGACGACTAAAAGGGGTTTTAAAAAAGTAGAGGTATATATATCGAAAAGTAATAAGTACGCCTAGACGACGATCCAGGGGTACGAACGCAGTGAGGGAACTCTGTTGGGTGCTAAACCGTGTACGCAATGAAGAGGTATATATATATCTTTATACTTAATGTGTAGAAAAAGATTATAATACATAAAAACTTTAGTATTAAAGAAGTATTATTAAAATTAATAAGATTCTTAATACTATAAAGTATATATTATAAGTTAAATTATATGTACTATATTAGCTAAGTTATACAATTAATAAAATATATAATATTAATTAAGAGAGAGAAAATAGTGTTAAAAATTATAATAAATAAAAAATTATTAGTTCTACAAGGGGGCGATATTGGGAAAACGTAAATCTAAAAAGTTATCTTTTTTAAAAATTAATATAAAATTAATTACTGAGCTTTAAAATACGTAAATTATATTAATTTAAAGAAAAAGTTAAAAAGAAATTTTATAAGAATTATAGTTACTGCTTAATAAGTGTATATAATAAACTAAAATTACCTAAATATAAAACTTTTTTTAGCCTTTTTTTTTAGGTCCCTACAACTTTTTAGTTAGTAAATATATTTAACTAAATTTTTAATTATACTATTTTAGAACTAGCGTAGGTCACGTAACGAGATTTTCGAAGTATATTAGTAATCTAATAATAAAATTATATTAGTTATAAAAATATTACTAAGACTTATATAATCACTAGTTACGTAACATATTATTAATATAATAATATATTATAATATCTTTTAACTTTTATAAACTTAAACTCCTATTTCCTTAAAATACAGATAAAATTCTTAAAACTCGAATATAATATTAATTTACTTTTAAAAGTAAATAATTCTTCTACTTTAATTACTACTACTTTAAAAAAGTCTCCTAGTACTATATATTGGGCTATATAATATATTAAAAATAAACATAAAAATAAAAATAAAAAAAAGATTTATAATATAAAAAAAGTTTATATAGGGGGTATAAAAAAGTTAACTAAAAGAGATAAAAGAGTTCTTAATAGAGACTTAACTAGAAGTCCTAAAAAAGAAAATAAAAGAATACTATTAGAAAATAATCTAGAGATTACCCCTAGACAACTATAAAGAGTTTTAAAAAAGGATGATTATATAATTAATATAAGTAAAAAAAAACTAATAATAAACAAAGAAAATGCTAAAAGAATATTAAAATACGCTAAAGAAAAATTAAAACATATAAAAAAAATAAATTTAAAAAGATTATATTTTCTAATAAGTTAGTAATATAAAAGAGTAAAGCTAAAAGAGAATACTATAAAAAAGGGGTAATAATAAAATTAGAAGAGAACTGGCTGTTAGCTAATTATAAAGTAAGTTATTTTAATGTTTTAAAATATTATATTATATAACTTTTTATCTAATTTTAAGCTATAGTTTTAGATTTTTAATATTATTTATATTAATTATTTTATAGCTCGAGACCTTACCCTATAAGTTTAGAATATAATTTAGATAGAGGGTAAAAGTAATTTAGTAATTATTAAAATACCTAATTTTTCTACTTTTTATATTAGTAAGGACTATATAAATAAAGTCCTTATACCTAAGGTTAAACCCTATATAAAAAGGTGTAAGTTTTATAATACTTTTTTACCCCTGTTTTTAAAAATATAATAATATATATATGCATATTATTATATTATATTATAATTATAAACTTTATATTAATATTAATTTAGGTTAGTAATTTTAATAAGATAACGTCCCTATTTATAAAACTAGGGACGTTTTAACTTAGTTTAAAAATAATAAAATTAAACTATTTTTTTACTTAGCGTATAGTCCTGATTTAGCCCCTATAGAAAATATATAGGGTTTATTAAAATTAGGGCTAATTAAAAATAAAAAGGCTAATTTAGGTGTAGAAAATGATTTAAATAATATAAAAGCCTTTAAAAAATCTACTATAGAGAAGTAGAATAAAATACCTTAAAAAGCTATTAATAATTATATTTTATTACTCCCTAACCGTTATAAGGCAGTTATAGAAAGTAAAGGCTATTATACTAAGTACTAGTAATTTATTATTTACCAGTTTATTATTAAAATGTAAAAAAGTAACTTTTATATATAATTATATAAATAATATATAAATATATAAAAATATTTTATATATTTATATATTATAAGTACTATTATGATATATATAAAAATAACTAAATTTTACACCTTAAATAAAAAGTTATTATAGTCTAAAATGTAACTCTAAAAATTTTTTATATTTACTAATTCTTTTTTCTTTAAACCCCTTAGTAAGCAGCCCCTAAGTAGGTAAATAGTATAAACTAGTCTTTCTCTTTGATATACTATTTTTTTTGTATTTTTAGGCCTTATCACTAAAAAGTTATATTATTTTAAAAACGATAACTTTTTTAATTTAGGTTTTCCTAATGTCGCCCCCCTATAAGACCTATTAAGAATTTAATAGCTAAAAATAAAACTATACTTACTATACTTATAAAACTTAAAGCTATAAAATAAATATTATATTAATATATTAATTAAACAAATAGTGTGGCTGTAGTGGCTTAGGGTAACCAAAAGGGGTTTTAAAAAAGGAGGAGTATATATATGCCTTTATACTTAATGTGTCGAAAAAGGCTATAAAATAAAAAATAAAAAAATTAATTAAAGTTTTAAAAATAGAATACCTAATATTTAGGTATATAGAAAAAATATTTCTTTACTATTAAAACGCTAAGCTTATTACTATAAAGGAAAATTAAGTTAAAAATTACTAGTTTTTAATATTTAAGGAATTAGCACTAATTTTATAAAAGAAAGCGCTAAAAAGCCGTATTATATATAGGTTAGGGAGAAATAAATTTATTATTTTAGAGAGTTTTATAAGCTAGTAATAGAAGCTTTAAAATATCTTTTTATAATAACTATAAAAAAATTATAACTTATAGATTTTTTTTACTAAAGTTTTCTAGAATTAATTATTTATATCTTAATTATTTTATAACTAGAAGTTCTATATATATATTATAAAATTAAGAAAAGGAATATAGTTATAATAACTATAAAGATAACTAAAAATAATTTTAAAAATAGAGGAATATGTATATATTCTTTTACTTAATATATTAAAAAAAGTTAAACTAAAAGTATTATAAATATTCTACTAAGATTATTTTTAATAGAGACTTTTATAAACATTATATAGAGTTTTTATTACTTACGTAATTATTTAATTAAATATTAAACTTCGACAATATTATAAAAATATTAAAAATATATAAAATATTTTACATTTATAGAAGTCGTTATACGATCTAGTTTTACTTAACTATTTTAATATATTAAGTATAAATATATATATATACTGCTCCTTTTTTAAAATCTCTTTTAGTTGCCTGCACAGTTACAACAACTATCCTCTTTTATTTAATTAATATATAAATATAAATATATATATTATAAAAGTCAAATTTATATAAACTAGAATAAGAATTATAATATACTTAAATCTTTTCTATATAGTAGAGAAAATATATATATATTTATATACTAATCGAATAAATAGTGTAGCTATAGTGGCTTGGGGTGACTAAAAGGGGTTTTAAAAAAGGAGGAGTATATATATGCCTTTATACTTAATATAAAATATATATAGTATTAATCGCGAATAGGAAATATTATAAAAATATATTTAAAATACTAAAAAAGTTAACAGTTTTCGTAATATATAGTTGTATATTAATATATATTATAATAATAGATTTAATTTAATTATAATAGACTGAAACGGTGTTACGCACGATAATAAAGTATATATAAATATTTAAATCTCGTTGTAAATGCCTATTTATAAAACAAGTTATTTATTGGTTGGAAGAGGCATTAAGAACGGTTCATTTCGTGCGACTGATATTGTCTGCCTTTTGCAATGATAGCTGATTCATTTTTGTATGAGAAACAAATTTGAGTAAACAGTTGTCTAACACTGCACTTTCCGGTGCCGTGCATTGTGAACAAACATGCTACTGTCCTTGACTGATTATTCTGAGCGCTACTCTTGGGCTAGTACTGAGCATCGGCCCCTTCTGGTCCCTGGCTTCATCAAACGAACGTCGGGTGCATTCAGCTCTGGTCGTCGCGGACACCGTCTTCGTGTGGATAGTACCGGGAAGTTTAGTTCGCTCCGGCACGTGGATCCTCAATATACAGTAAAGAGTTATAGCAAAACTTCTTGTTGGGCGTATTATGAGGAGTTATAGATCTTCTTAGATCGTTCGTTAACCGTAGTAATGGCGCGCGCAGCACACCATGATTTATGAAGCTGGGCGTCGCAGAGTACCACCAGCTCTACTAGTACTAAACATGCATTAAAATAGTATGCATGGTGCTATATTTTATTTGCACCACCAGTTCGTGTCGAACTTGTGTCTGATCCTCGAGCGCATAATTTCATCATACAGGACTCTCTATCCCATTAATCATCCAAACCTGAAGGTACATTCCGTGCCTGAGTCATCACATTGCAGATCCAAAGTACGTCGTGAGATCACCTCGTAATCTCTAACATAATTGAGTCGTCCAACATGCCTCATAAGAGTTCTTCCACGGTAGTCCAGCCTCTGATGATGCATTTCCACACAGTCATGTCCTGTTAAGCAGCCATCCCGAGTTCACAGTGAACTCCGAAGACCATTGAGCTAGGCTCCTAGGCCTCCGAGTCGGTCGACAACCGGACAACGCCGGTGCTAGCCTCGCCTTCAGGCTCGTCCATGTAGTTCTCCGCGCGAAGCAAGCTGTACCTCTCACGCTTCCCTACCCCAGTCTCTACAGCCCTCAGCTTGCCGTGGCAGTGTGGACATTCAGTTGGAAAGGCGTAGGAGCCGAAGGAGCTGAAAAGAGCCTTAATCGGATGGTAAAGAGCGAGGTATGCATGGATGAACCTATCCGCGTCAGTTTTCCTCCAGCAATTTACCTAGGTAGGCCTGCGCATCGCTCCACTTACATGTTAGACATCAAAAACACCGTAGCATACGTCTCCAACATCATCCAGTTCGCATGGCCTTGCATTGCTGGCGGTTCGAAGGTCCACACAGGGATCAGCACGGCCAAGTTAGCCAAAGCAAGGAACAAGTCGATCAGGAACCAAAGGCCGACATGCCATGCGGGACGTTTACTCAGAGGATCCTGTGCGGTTCTGAGCGACAATGTTGACGTGATTGCTGAAAAGAAGGTTGGAATCAAGCCGAAAAAGATGATGGTGGGGTTGGCGTGGTAGTAGTACCGGTACCCCCAGGAATTACTGGTTTTCTCTGACATGATCCCTGCGGCGACGATGAGGGTAAAGGCGGGTAGGAGAGTTGCAACTGTGACTTTGCGCAGTACGCGCTCGTTTGGGATCGTGGACGCCATGGTAGCGTGCTGAAAATTTGCCAAAGTTGAAAATGATGGTGCTACGGTTTGAGAACGGTTTGCGCTAAAGTATAGGAAGGTGAGGTCAACTTCAAATAGACGACGATGAGAGGAACAAAGCAGGGTTTCCAAGGCAACAGCATTCGCGGGGTGTACCCATAGCTTGATGCGAGTAAGCCTTGGACCTTAGAGCTCTCACCTTTCGCTGGTCCGTAGTTCCAAACGAACTTCACTAATATCTTTCGAGTAATGCTAGTAGCCGAAGGAGGGGGCTGAGCCAACTTTAAGTTGTACGCGGGGCCGCAACAGTTACGCGTCGCATCGGGATCGAGAGTGCGAGCGAGAGTGGTTTGGCGTCCCACAAACAATGTGTACGTTAGTAGACTGTAGTAGTCTCATATCGATAGTAGATATATCAATTATAAGCCGGCAACTGCTATAGTGGCCTGTCGGTCGCTTTTTTAGCTCCCTTTTTATAATATAAAAGCTATATTTATTCCTATTACTTTTTTACTATACTCTACCTATATAGAGATATAGCGTTTAATAATAGTTAGTATTCTTATATATAATTATAAATTTTTTTACTAATAATATAGTACTATATATACTTAGTTATTAATATAGGTTATATATATATTTTTTTTTATAAAAATAGACGTTAATTTTTAGTAGACCTATGTTATTAAAAAATAACTATATATTCCTATTTAATAAAATTTAATAAATATCTATTTTTTATAGTATATTAAACTAATATTACTAGACTAAATTATAATAAATTATTAATTTATATATTTTAAAATAGGATTTTTATTTAAAATATTTAATTATATATATAAATTATTAGTTTATAGTAATATTTATTCCTCTTCTAGAATTATTATTATAATATTACGTAATCTTAGACTAGCTATTTAAACTTCTACTATATTACGTAATTAACTAATTCTTAATAAGCTTTTCACGTAGTAACTATAATAACTTTTCTACTAGTACTAATAACCTACAACCTGTTTAATAGTAATTAAAGTATTATAGGGGGGTGAAAAAAAAAAGCGTAATTAAAAAAGATATCTTTTTTAAAGTTATATAACTTTTTAATTAGTAAGCTAAAAAATATAAAAAAAAAAATATTAAAGAAAAAGATTAGTATATAGTAATTACCCTATTAGGGACTGCTTACTAAGGCATTTAGGGGTATTTAAAAATTAGTAAAGTTAAAACTTTTTTAGGACCCTACTTTAGGCTATTATAACTTTTTATTTAAGGTGTAAAATTGGCTAGTTTTTATATATATAATAATAGTGACTATATTATATTTGTATATAAATTATTTATATATATTTATATAGTTATTATATAATTATTAATAAAAGTCAAATTTTTAAAATTTTAATAATAAACTAGTAAATAATATATTGCTAGTACTTAGTATAGTATACGTAAAATTCTATAAGTATTATATAATAGCTAGGGAGAGATAAAGTATAGTTATTAATAACTTTTTATAGTATTTTATTTTATTCTTTTAAAATCGCTTGTTAGGAATTATGGTAGAGTAGTAATATCGTATAATATATAAGACGAATAGGTATATATTATCTATAAGAGTAAAGAGATAAATTACTACTAAACTAAAGCCCTGTAGCGTAGACTATATATCCCTTATTACGTAAGCACACTCCTGTCTAGAGCGGAGACACCTAAGTCGTAACATCGCTCTTTTAATAGTCTTTATACTATCTAATCTTAATATTATAACTAAATTAGATACTTTATTTTTATTTAGCCTAAGTTTTAAATAATTTTATATATTTATTATATGTGGTAAAGTAGTGTTATAGGCTAGGTAAAAAAAATTATATTCTTTTATTATTCTTAAACTAGTACAAAACGTTTCTTATTTTATAAATATAAGCGTTATCTTTTTAAAAGTTATAACGTAGATTACTATTAATACGAGGATTCTAATTATAATATAGTATTATAATATATGTATATTATAATATTATAATATTAAAAAAATATCTAAAAAATTAACTTAGTTACTTACCTCTATTTATCTTCGGATTAACTTAAAATAAAAAAATTTTTTTTATATAACTATTACTAGTAAAATAAATAGATAAGTTATATATTTTAATAAATACTAAATTGCTTCTATTTTCTAACCAAATAGCAATCTAAACTTAGAAGATAAAATTTTAACTAATAAAAAAATTAATAGAATTAATAGTAAACATATAACATTATATTATAAAAGTAGATAAAATATAGTATATATTAAAATATTAAAATATTAAAATAAGTTACTTAGTATATAGCTAATAGCTTATGTATATTTAACTCTATATTTACTTCTTTTTTCATAATATTTCTTTTTAGTCTTTTTTATTTATATTCGTAACTTATTAAAAACGATTATAATTTTTAATATTTATATTTTAAATATTTTTAATATTTATTTTAGCGTATTTTACTTACTTTTTCGCGTTTTATTTATTAATTTTTGGTTTTTCTTAAATTTATATTAATATTATTAATCCTCCTCTTTTCTAAACCTGTTTAAGAATATAGTTAAAATATTTAGACAATTTTCTAAAAATAGTATTTTTTATTATTTTTCTAGGACATTAAATTAAGTTTTTATTACTAACTCTTTTTTATCTGTAAGTTACCTTAGAAACTCTGCTCTTTTTAACTTTATTTATATTATTATTATTGTTATGTTATTTTTAATACCTTATATAATATTATAAATACTATAAGGAGTACTTTTAAAGTAAAAATACTTATTAGAATATAAGTATTTACTATTAAAAGAAGATTAACTTTAAATTTAAGTTATATTAAATTTACTACTATAGTAAAGGAATAGGAGCCTAGGATTTTAAAATTAAAAAAATATTACTATATACTATAATATTTATAATATATTACATAATTAGTAATTATATAAGTAGGGGTAAAAATTTTACTATTTATATAAATTTATTATTATATAATAAATTTTTATTAAAATTTAGGTTACGTGATCTCTACCCAGCCTAAAAGAGTATAGTTAGAATTTTAGTTATATATATTTATAACCTAAAAAGTTATAAAGCCTTAAAAAAGTAACTAAAAATATCCTTTAGTTTACGTAATTTTATTATATTATACGTAATATATAAGTAGTAGCTAAAATTTTAATAATATTTTTTATAATATTCTCTTTAACACAGTATTATTCACCTATTTTTAGGCTTAGTAATTAATTTTATATAAATTTTTAAAAAAGGTAACTTTTTTAAATACGCTTTTTTTTTCACCCTACTGTAAAATAGTATAGTACTTTTTATAAAACTCCTTAGTCCTCTTACGTAAGGCATTTTAAATTTTTAATATATCTACTTTATAGTACTATTACAAGTGTTGTAGAAAGGGAGAAAGGCACTACGTACTCGCCTTTTTAAACGCGCTGTATGCGCCTCCTATAGTTCTACTCTACCTAAAACAACAACCTATATATACTTATTCCTATTCTATAGTTATTATTCCGCTGTTATTATAACTACTGTCTAATAAGTTATCTATTAAGTTATTACTCTACTAGCTATAAAATTTAAAAAATTCTATATTTAATAGGCCCTAGTTATAGTGTCTTTAATTTTTATTTACTTTTATATTAAGTAAGAATATAGTGTACACTAAGTCGATACAGCTCCTATAGATAAACGTAAAAAAATAGTACTATTACTTACCTACTGCCTAGATTTTACTTATTTTACTCTTACTTATATATATAAATAATTTTAACTACTTTTAGAAGTTTCTTCTTTTAGAATTATACTTAGTTTTTTTATACTACCCTAAAAAACTTTTCTTCGCCTGTTTTTAAGCGTATATTATCCTTTATCTTACTTTCTACCTTACTTAGTAAGCTTTTAACCCTTTTAAGTTCTTATTTTACTAGCTTTATTATATTACTATATAAGTATAAACTGTGGATATTATTAAGATTAAAAATTAGTTTATATTTAAAGATAAAGAGCCGTATAGTAACTAACCTAAAACTAAAAATACTTAATAAAAAAGATAGTTTTAGACTAGTCTTATTTATAAGCTTATATATATTTATATATTAATTAAATAAAAAGTGTGGCTGTAGTCACTTAGAATAACTAAAACGGGTTTTAAAAAAGGAGGAATATATATATATCTTTATACTTAATATGTTAAAAAAGTTAAATAAGACTAAGTTAAAAAAGAAATAGCGTTATGCTAGGGTGCTTAACGCGTCCCCCTAAAAAAATATTAAGTTAAAAAAAATTAAAAAGTTTAGTACAGATACGATATTTAGTAAAAGAGATATATAGGTAGTAGTAGCTATTATTATTTATATCTTTTTCTTATATTCTTATAGTGAATACAGTTAAACGTTTAAATAAAAAAAAATATATTTTCTAAAATATTTTTTAAGAGTAAAAATATATACTATAGCTTTATATATTATAGCTATACTTACTTATAATATATAGCTATTTCTACTTCTGTTTTAATAGACACCGTACTTATTTATATTAATTTTAATACGCCTACTACGTTAAATATATAAGCTATCTCTACTATATCTTACCTAGACGGTAATATATAATAAGTCCTCTTTAATACCACTAAGTATTTTATATATAATATAATTACTAAGTTTTTTGAGTTAAGTATTAGTTAATACTAGAAAATTCTAGATAATAAGGCGTACAGTATTAAGACAGACAGTAATAAAATAAATAGTAATAAAATATATAGTAATAAAATAAATAGTAATAAAATATATAGTAATAAAATAAATAGTAATAAAATATATAGTAATAAAATAAATAGTAATAACATAGATGGAATTATAATACTAATAATAGTAAAGGTAATAAAATTTAAAGATCTAGAGTTAATAGTACTAGTCTATATAAAGATAAAGGCAACGGCACTAAAAATAAAAGTAAAAGTAAAAGTAAAAGTAAAAGCAGCAGTGCCGTACTAGTTATAAAAGATAAAAAAAAAATAACGTATTAATATTAGTTTTATAATAGAGATATATAATTTAGGGTATAAGGCGTAGCTATATAAAATACTACTAGGTGTACTAGCGGTAAAAGTAAAGACGTCCTAAAATACTAATTAATATTTAAAAGTTTTAGGGGGTCTATATATAGTTTCTTAGTTTCTTTAGTACGTAGACTAGGTAGGTAGGTAGGCATACTTAGTATCGCAGTTAACTATTTTTATAGGTAAAAAACGATTTATAATTATAAATAAAAATATTAACTATAATTAAACGCTATACTACCTGTATGTATAGGCAGAGTAAGAAGTAATAAACATAAATTTAACCTCCGTTTTATATAAAAATAAAATTAAAAAAGGTAACTAATAGGTCACTATAGCAGTTGTCGGTAAGCTTATAATAATATCTTAAGTAGTTCTTAATATAGCCCTACTAGTTATTTAAATTCTTAGTAAAAGTTAAGATTACTATTAATTTCTAGCTAGGGTTAGTAGTTATAATTATTAAATACCTAAAGGCGGGTTTTAAAGTTCTCTTAGCTATAATAATAATAAAAAAATATTTGAGAGGGTATTATAGAGAATAAAAGAAAATACTATACTAACCTTTTTAAATATACTATATATAGCCTATAGGTCTATCCGTAATAAACTATTTTTATTTTATAATTATTACTCTACTATCATTGTTAATATAGTTTAATCACGTATTAACTTAAGTTATTACTCTACTAGCTATAAAATTTAAAAAATTCAATATTTAATAGGTTCTAGTTATAGAGTCTTTATTTTTACTTATCTATATTAAGTAAGAACGTAGTATATATACAGTCGATATAACTTCTATAAATAAACATTAAGAAATAGTTATATTTATAATTTTATTTATATATTAATATTATCTCTACAGTATAAAAAGTTATTAATTAAATTATTTTACGATTTATTATAATAGAATTTTAACCTAGCCTCTAGACTTATTACTATAATATTATATAATACTAGACTAACTATTTAAACTTCGACTATATTACATAATTATTAACGTTATTTTATTTTAATAAACTTTTTACGTAGTAACTATAATAACTTTTTCACTAGTACTAATAACCTATAACCTTTTTAGATATATAGTAATTAATATATACTTATATATTTATATACTAATCGAATAAATAGTGTAGGTGTAGTAACTCGGGGTAACTAAAAGGGATTTTAAAAAAGGAGGTGTATATATATACCTTTATTAGTAATTAATATATTAAAATATAATAGAGTACTTTTTATAGAATTTTTTAATCCTCTTATAATAACTACTAACTCCCTAATACTAAACTTTTATATAACTATTTTATAGTACTATAGTACACTCTTTTTTTATTATTTACTATCTACTCTATTTTTATATATACGTATATCTTTACGCCTAAATAATTTTAATTATTTTAATAAATTTCTTTTTCTAAAATTTTAGGTTTTGTACTACTGTAAAAAAGTTTTTTATTATTATTATTAAGATACTACTATTATTACTACTATTACTACTACTACTATTACCGTTACCGTTCTCTACTCTAAATACAAAAATATAACCATTTTTTACCTACTCTTTTATAAATTTAACTATATTCTTATAAAAATAAAAATAAAATTTATACTGTTTATAAATACTATTAAAATAAAAAATAAGCTACAACTAAAATAAAAAACACTATATTAAAATTAAATTTATACTAAAAAAAATATTAACTAAAGAATCTTCCAGTCTATTAAGTAGACTAGCTAGTGAATTAGCGTAAAGGTAGAAGTTATAGTAGTTTTAATATTATCTAACTAGTTATTACAGTAGGGTGCAATAAAAAATAAATATTTAAAAAGATTAGTTTTTAAAAGTTTAATAACTCTATAAGTATTATATTTAAAAATTTAAAACAAAGTTAATTTATAAACAGAGTTATTAAATATAGTATAATAAGGCCTAATTAGTCTTAGCGTATATATCGCCTTAGGTATATAGTCTTAGAATTTAGACTTTTTTTTTACTTAATATTACGTATTTGTAACTTTTTAACTAGCTTATAGAATTAGCTATAAAATATATATATATAACTATTTTATAAATATCACTTATATAAATATATATAGTATAGATTAATAATATTTTACTAAAATTGTATTATATCTTATTAAAATAAATAAGTAGTAAATATTAAAAAACCTATTATATATTTTACGTTATTACAATTTTATATAATTTAAAATATAATTTAAAATATTTTATTCGTAATTAATAGTTAATAATATATTATTAATATTAGATAATATATACTTAAAATTTAACTTACCTAGTTAGATAATAATAAAATATTAGCTTTTTAGTAGTTTATATAGGTTAAAATATTAGCTAAAAATTATATAAATATCTATAAAGGAAAAACGAACTAAAAATTATTAGTTTCTAAAATTAGAGGATTAGGACTAC
The DNA here is from genome assembly GCA_030770415.1 of Pleoardoris graminearum. Lineage (NCBI taxonomy): Eukaryota > Fungi > Ascomycota > Dothideomycetes > Pleosporales > Didymosphaeriaceae > Pleoardoris > Pleoardoris graminearum. Next base: position 43,564 of record JASEKS010000395.1, read on the forward strand.
TTATTATAATATTAAGACTTATATATCCTTTCTAATTACGGGTTAATTATGTAACTAGGTTATCTAATTACTTGCCTATTATATATATATTTAATCTTAATTATTTTATCTTATATATAGTATTAATTTACTATTTATTTTAATAATAAGTATTATTTAGTTTACTATAGGTATAAACCTAGTATTATAGAATTATTAAATAATTCTCCCTACGCGACTTAACGCTAGTAAATACTTATATTTATATACTTTAATTATTTCTTACTATTATACCGCTATATTTAATTATTATACTAAGTTTTTTTCTTTTTTTTTATTATCTATTAATTAGTCTATTATAATAACTAACTTAATTTTAATAAAGTCCTGTTAGCTAATAAGTTATTTAAACTAGCCTAATTAATATATATAATTTTAATTTTTTACTATATAAAAAGGGACCTAGAAAAAAGTTAACTTTAATAAAATAATATCGCCTCTATAAAAGATTATTAATTATAATATCTTTTACTTTTTATATAACTAGTCCTTTAAGATACAAATAATTTTATAATTAGAAAATAATATAAAAAGGATTTTAAAAAATATAAAGTATAAATAAAGTAGTGCTCTATATAGATTGTAAAATATAGAATACTATTTACTAATTAGTCTATAAATAATAATTACTTTAAAAACCTTAGGGACTAAGTAAATAAAACGATATACTTTAGTATTTTAAGGCTAATAATAAATAAAATTTTTAATTACTAAAAGCTAACACTTTAAGAGATAATATATATACTTAGAACTAAGTTTATACTAACTAATACTAATATATAAAATTTAATATAAATATAGTACTATACTTATCTTAAAAAAGCTAAATATAAAAGGCAGGATTCTAAGTAATAATATAATAAATATAAACTCCTTTACAAAAAGTCATATATATATAAAATATTTAATATAAAAGAAGAAATAGCTATTTATAATTTTCTAATTATATTAGGGCTAAAAATTATTTCTAACTAAGTATAATTAATAGAACATAGTATTACGTAAAATTTAATACGTAAATAACTTTATTTAACTTTAAATAAAATTAGAAATATTTTTTTTATTATATAAAAAGAGGTAAAGTATAGCGTCGAGACACTAGTCTAAAAAAGGTATAGGCTAAAAAAAGTTATTCCCCCGGATACAGTTATAAAAATAAGCGTATATAAAAATTTTTAAAAATGTTTTTATTTTGTTTTTTAGGTTAGTAATATTTTTTTATAATACTTTACTACTAGTCTTTACGCACTAATTAAAAAAAAAATTAATAGTATTTATAATATTTAGTAAACACAGCCCTAATATTAACTTAAGTACTAATAAAAATTAAAATAAGTATTAAACTAAGCGTAAGCCTACCTATTTATACTTAAAATCTACTTATTATTACTAAAAATTAATTTATTACTCTACCCTTAAAATCGTAGTTATAGAAAAATATTTAAAATAATTATTACTAATTATACTTTTTAGCGCTAATAGAAAAATTTTTTTTTTAATTACTTATAGTGGACTAAATATTCTAATCTATAAATAAAAATTAAAAAAAAGTTTTAAAAATTAAAAGGTAAACACTAATACTAAAATAGTATACTTAAAAAAATTATAGTTGTTAGGTTAATTATACTCTACTTATATAGAGTAGTAGTCGTCTGTAATATTATAGGAAATAAGAAATAGAAAATAGTATAAAATAATAAATAATAATAGCTATATTTTAATTAATAATTCTTCTCTCTTTTTACTATTTATATAATAGCTAGATAGGGGTTCTGCGCGCTAGTGTAGATTATATAATTATATAATTATAGTTATATAATCTATACGCTTCGTATTACTAGTAAATTTATTTAGATTAACTATTTTATATATACTAGTAACTTTTCTTTTCGTAGTAATATCGTATAAATATTTTATTTTTTTATATTTTTATTTTCTTTTCCGTATAAGTATTCTTTTATTTTAATATATTTTTATATAACTAAATTATAGTCTGTTGTTTACGCGTTATATAATAATAAAAAATAAAATAGTATAGTATACTACTATTTATTAATTAAAATTATAGTAAACTAAAGTAAAGAATTAATAATTTTATATATTACATAAAAGTAACGAGTAAAATTATAGTAAATAAAAGTAAAGAGTTATTATATAATAGTTAAAAAAAGTCGGTCTAAAGATATACGGGATAGTAATATATAAAAAAAAGCTTTTTTTTTTCTATAATATTTTTTTTTTCTATAATATTTTTTTTTTTTAATTTTATCTATTATTATCTCCGTACGTAGTTTTAGATATTATTTTTTTTTTTTTAACTTCCTAGTTATTCTTTTTTATACGGAGTTAACCTTTAATAAAATTTTTAAAATAGCTTTTATTTTATACGGATAGTAGTAGTAGCTATAGTAATTATAATAAATTATAGTTATACCTAGCTTTACTTTTATATAAACTTTTATATTTAGTAAATAAATCTAAATTACTATTTTTACTAAAATAGCTATTAATAGAGTATTCTTATTAATTTTATATATTAATATATATATATATATCTATATAATTCTATTTATACGGTAATATTTTATAAGATAATAAGTATATAGTATACTAGCTGCCTTTAAATAATATAAATATTATTCTATCTAGTAATATTAACTTAACTTTTTTTACTATAAAAATTATTTACTATAAAGACTACTTTTATATACTTTTAATATAGTTACGTAGAGTTTTAGAGACGTAGCTATATATATAAAAATATAATAATAATACTAGACTTTTACCTTTTATAAAGTATTATACGTTAGTAGAATACTAAAATAATATATATAATTTTTATATATAGTAGTCGCGTAGAGTCTAATATAAGTATTATACTTAAGTTTTTTTTATCTTTTTTTTTATTTTTTCTTTTTTAATATAGAGGAGGATTAGGGATATCTAAAAAAAAAAAAATTTTTTTTTATTATTTTTTTATTTTCTTTAGGTATAATATTTTAAAAAATTTTCTTTTAATATTCGTACGATAAAGTAAAAGAATATAATATATAAAAAAAAAAAATATACTAAAAAATAATTTATATAATTTTTTTTTTTTACTATCTATTACTATACGTATTAAGTTATTTAGTAAATAAATTATTTTAAATATTTAAATCTTTTATTTAGTATTATAACTTAGTTTATTTTTTAGGTACTTATATAAAAATATTATATTTTTAAATATATTTTTTTTATAATAAATTTATATCTATCTCTATTATACGCTCCTTGCCTTTTTTTATAAAAAAAGTTTTTTTTAGTACTATTATATTATCTAGTTTATATAATATATAATTAATTATATAGTTTTAGCTTACGGTACTAGTATATTTATATAAAATAATTTAGCTTTAAAAAAAATTATCTTTATCTTTTATACGGATAAGGGTTTAATAAAATATATAATTTAATATACTTCTTTTTATTTATAGATATAGGGAAGAGTTACGTAATATATAAAAGTATTTTTACGTAGTATAAGTTTAATAATACTTTAACCTTTTTATACGCCCTTCCTAATTTATAATAAATAAATAAATCTAATTAACTACTAGTAATAAGTAGTTAAATAAATTAATTAATCTGCTCGTATAGTAGGTAAAGAAATTTAATTAATTATTAATAATAGAGTAGTTAAATAAATAAATTAATTAACTATTAATTAATATTAGGTTAATTATACTTTACTTATCCCTGGATCGTCGTCTAGGCGTATTTATTACTTTTTAATACTTTACTTATATAGAGTAGTAGTCGTCTGTAATATTATAAAAAATAGAAAATAAAAAATAGTATAAAATAATAAATAATAATAGCTATATTTTAATTAATAATTTTTCTTTCTTTTTGCTATTTATATAATAACTAGATAGGGGTTCTACGCGCTAGTGTAGATTATATAATTATATAACTATAGCTATATAATCTATACGCTCCGTATTACTAGCGAATCTATTTAGACTAACTACTCTATATATAATAGTAACTATTATAGATTTTTTAATACTTATAACTATTAAAAAAAATAAAAGTTTATAGTACTATAATATTTAGTGTATATTTTTTTTTTAAGAAATACTATTTTAGATAGTAGTACTACTATATATTTTATTAATAATACTTTAATATTTATTCCTAAAACGTTTAAAAAGGTATCTAGAATTAAAAGTATTAAAACTATAATAGAAGAATTAGTAATTATTAAAATAGGTATCTAAATTCTAAAATAAGTCTTATATGGTATAAAAGGACCTTATATAGAAAATTTAATACTTAAAAATATTATAGTAGTAAAAAGCTTTTATATTAATATTATTTCTAAACCTTATTTAGAGAAAATTAGTATTTAATATTTAAATTTTAATTATACTGCACGTATAGGTACGCTAAAGTAAAATATTATTTTAATAAAATAATAATATAAGTATAATCTTATTTTTATAAAATATAAAATAATTACCTCTTACTATATAATTAATACTATAATAGATAATTATAAGACTTAAATATTATAGATTAATTATCTCCGTATTAATAGTAAGTAAATATAGTATTAATAATTAAAGTATTTAAAAAAAAAAAGTATTAGAAGTATTAGTATAGTATACTTAAAATATTAAAATTAATAGTATAGCTTATTTAAAGTATATATACTACTCTACTACTTATATAATATAACTAATTTTTAGGAGACTAAAAGAATAATTACTATAGTTATTTTTTTAGGTATTATAAAATCTCTTTATGTAGTAACCTAAATAATATTTATTTTTAGAGTAAAAGGTACATTAATACTATTTATAAGATAAGACGATTATAATTAAATATATATATAATAAGTAAGTAATTAGGTAATATAATTACGTAATTAACCTATAATTAAAAAGGGTATATAAGTCTTACTATTATAATACACCCCCTAAGTAAGCTGCGTTTAAGTAGTAAGCCTATTTAAAAATTATTTAAAATAAATTTTAGAATTACTATATTCTACTATAATAGTTATAGTATATTTAATTTTTTTTATTAAATTTTCCCTTTATTAATTTAGATACCGTTTATTTTTATAATAAATTTATAACTCTAAATAATTTACTTAGCTAATTACCTATAGCAGCTTATTTTATTAGTTTATTCTAAGTAAAATTTATTTTCTATATTATCTTATAATTACCTATTATTTTTTATTTTAACTAATCGTGCCTTCCGTATTTAGTAAGTAGATAAAATTATAGACGTAGTAGATAGATAGTAGATTATATAAGTAAAAGCGGCTCTACTACACTAGTTAGGTATAATAGTTACTTAAATAATTTTTTTTTTTTTTAGTTTATAATAATTTTTACTATAGTAGATAATACTACTATTATTATTTTATTCTATCTATCTAAGTATTACTAACTAATTATAAAGTATTTTTAGATATTTTAGTACCTACTCCTCTATTTAAAACTAGTAGTAATATAGTAGTTATAGTTATAATAATTATAGTCGTTATAATAGTTAACTTATAAAAGCTACTTTTCCTTCTAATTTTATTAAATTAGATAATAACAATAACGATTCTTAAGTCTTAGATAATAATAAAGAGTAAAATAGAGATAATTAAATAATTACTAAAAGTAAAAAAAAACTACCTCTTAAGTCTATAAGTAACTTATTTTAAGCTATAAGACCTATATACGCAGCGCTTTATTTAGTAATTTTATAAAAGTTTATTTTAAAAATTTTAATATTATAAGTACCTACTACTATTATTACATAACCTATATATATAAGTTTTTATATATCTTACTAACTATATATCTATTATATATTACTAATTATTATAGTTTTATTAGTACCCGTACTATTTATATAATCTTTATTAAACTTATAATTAAATATAATACTATAAGCCCTAAAGTAAGTAATTATTTATTAAATTTTAGCTTATAAATTATACTAATATATTATAATTTAATAATAAAATTATATTTACTTCTAAAACTACCTGCGAAATTCTTAAATAGTACTAGACTTTTTTAGTATTAAACGTCTAAATAGTATTACTAAGTAATTAAAGTCTACTAAACTTTTTTAATAAAAACTAATATTTAAGTTCTATTCTTAGTAGTTAGGGCTATAGTAATTTAGTTTATAAATATTTTTATAGGTGTATATTAGCTATTACTAATTTTTATTTAGTATCTTACTATTATCTATTTAAGTAGTAGACAGCTAATAATCGTATTTAAGTAATAAACTAAAATATTAATTTAAAAGAGAATTTTACTAGCTACTGAAATACATTTATTTTAAGTTTAAGCTAAAAGAGGTCTAATTTATTCTTAAGGGACTATAATCTATTTATAAATTAAAGTAGTAGTAGCGTAATTATAATTATCTACTACAGTATTAAAAAATAAAAAGTAAGTTATACCTCTATAGCTAGAATTATTTTTTTTAAACTTCTAATTACTTTTATCTATCTTAAACTTTAAACTATTTTTATTTAATTTAGACTCTAAGCGGGCGTTTCTATTTAAATAAAATATAAAAGTATAAGCGTAAGTAGTTATATAAATTACTTAATAAAATTTTACCTATACTATAGTTATAATTATCTACTTTTTTTATAATAGATTTTCTTTATTTTAAATTTTTTTTATGTAAATTTCTTTTATTTAGGATAGATAAAATTTATTAGATTTTCTTCTCTCTACTTTTTACCTACTTAATAATTAATAACTATATATTTTATAGATTAAGTAGCTTTTTAAAATATATAAATTATTATTACGTAAGCGCCTTTATTAGTTTATTAGTAAGTATATTTCTAGTTTATAAATAGATTATTATAAATAATTTTTTATATATTTTTAACAGAGCTATATATTCTAAATATTAATATAGTATAAGTAAGTTATAATTCTTTTATTAGCTCTAACTATAAGTCTAATTATCTATTAATTATTATAGTAGATTCTCTAAATAAATTTAAATTAATTATAATTTTATATAAAAAGCGCTTTAAAACTATTACTATTTTACTTATATATTTTAAAGTAATTAGCTTAGTTTCTATTATTAAAGTAGTAATAGTAGTTTATTTAACTACTTTCTAAAAGATTATATTCGTAAATATTATTATAATATAGCCGTAAAATAATCTTTTTATCTTAGAGTTGTTAGTTAATAATATATTTTTATAAATTATAAAATTAAGTCTATTATATTATTTATATTATATTCCCTACTGGCGGGTATAATATAGATAAATAATTACTTTATTAATAGTAGTAAAATACCATAGGCTTAGATTTATTAGGAACTATAATAGCTTTAAAATTATAAATATAATATTTAGATAAAGTATAATTACTATATATAAAATTAATTTTATATATTTTTAATATTACTTAATATTTTACTTAGAAATTTCGTTAGTAAACTTAATAAGCTAATATAAAAAAAGAGGCGTATTAGGGAAACTACCGCTATTATTAAAGCTAAATTTTTTTATAATCTTATTAATATATATATTAGAGATAAGTATAATTATTATATTTTTATAATTATAAATTATTCTAATTTTAAAAAACTATTAAATAGGCCCCTTTATTTTAATTTTATATTTTAAAGTAATCTAATTCTAGAACTAGTTAATTATTATTTTATAATTTTTATAATATAGTACTAGAATATTATTTATATAAAATAAAATAAAAACTGTCTTCTTATAATTAAAAAAGAGATAAAACTTTTTTTTTAATACTATAAGCCTAATAGCGTATAGTAAGCTTAAGAACTTTTTATATTAAAATTAAAATAAGTTATATAGGCTATATAATACTTAATTAAGCCTTTTTTTTTTTTTTTTTTATGTAATAAAGTTGCTGTTAGCAACTACCTAATTAGGAAGGAAAGTGCTATATATATTATAGAACCTAACAATCGGCTCTTAAAAGTACTATACTAAGTTTAATTAGGAAAGGTAGTGCTAAGATAGGCACGTAATAACTACTTAATAGTATTTAATAGTTTTATAGTTTAGTAATTTATTACTCTATACTAACTTATACTTATATATTTACTATTATAACTAATACTAAGTAGGTATTTATAAAAAAAAAATATAAAAAAATATTTATCTACGGTACGTATTACAGTAGTACTTAATAACTAATATATATACTCTTAATATACTATAAAATAGCTTACTAATAATATATATATAAATAGTTCGCAGCGCGCGCTATAAAGCGTATATATACACTCTATTAAAGTTAAGATAAGTAAGCTCCTATAACTAGCGTAAAGTAACGGCGGCGCTTACGCAATTTTTAGTATAATACTATATAATAGTACGCCTAACTTAATTTAAAACTAGTATATAGTTATAGCAGCTGTTACTAAAAGGCTAAAAATTTAACTAAAGTATAAATAACGAGATAGAACGCCCTATAGATTAGATAAAGAGCTAGTATTACTAGCACTTTTAAATACCTAATAGATATTTAAGGTATAAAATAATATATAATAATAGTTCTAAGGAGTTTATTATAAATACTAATAACTTATAGGGCTTTTGTAAATAAATAAGGACTTTATATAAAAATAGTAAAATAACTTAAAGGCTTTATATAAAAGTAGGCTAGATAACCCTAGATATATTATAGAGCTATAAGTATATAATATTATAAAAGCGCAGTAGGTGCGCGAGGCCTAAATATTAAAAATTTTTTTAAATTAGGCTATAAGGACTATAAGGACTATAAGGACTATAAGGACTATAAGGACTATAAGGAGATAATAGCTAATAGGGCTAAGGTAATAAAAATAAATAGCTTAGTATATAATTAAATAAAATAGAATATTCTGTGTTAATTATCTTATTATAACTTTAAAACCTCTAGGTCTCTGTCGAGACCGGACTTAATTAAGCCTAATATATATACGTTACTTTTTAAATTTATTAAAAATTTATATATTACTAGATATTCTGTTAATATTAAAGTATTAAAAAATACTCTTATAATATTATACGATAAAATTTTTAAATTAATTTCTACTGTAAGCGCTATTATAATACGGAAAAATATTATTATAAATATAATAATATATATTAATTATATAAAATTAATTTTTTAGAATTTGCCTTTTACAATACTACGTATTTTATATTTAATAAAATACCTACTTTAATTAAATTTATAAGTCTAGACCTATTTTAATAATAAAAATTACCTATTTACTTCTACTTTTATAATTTTTTTTTAAATTATTTTCTTTAGAAGCGTATTAATTTTAATATATAAAGCTTATTTAAATCTATTACTAAGAAAATATAAAATAAACTTCTTCTACGTTATAGGTAGTAGAAAAAAATTATTTTTATATATATAATATAGATTATAGCGGGTAGAGCAATTAAAAAATAATATTTTAAATATTTTTTTAAGTAGTGCGGCTATTACTATTATATTAAAAGTAATATATATTTATAGTTTAGTATATACCTCTATACTACTAAAAAAGAATATATATATAAAATTAATTTAAAAATTATTATTTTATAGATCCGCAATTACTATATAAGTACTTATAAAATTTATTCTACCCCTTAACTAATTACCTAAATTATTATTCTTAGATCGCCTCCTTTAAAATAGTAAATTTATATATTTAATTTTAGATTTTTACTACTATAGCCTCCTATTTAATTATATTACCTAATCCTAATTACGTTTTTAATAATATTAAGCTAGTAGTATTTCTACTTTACTTATAGTAGTAGAAATATTATTTATAATTTAAAAAATAGCTATAAAGTAATTATACTCTAAAGTTTAAAAATTATTTTTATAATCTAATAAACTAGGTATTTTAGTTTTATATATTTTTTAGTAACTATTAAATACCCCCTAATCTTTTATAAAATTACTTTAAGTAGCATTTAGCACTAGCGTTACTTCTAAAGTTATAAATTTTAATTATTTATTTAATATTATACAGATTCTTAGATAATTACTAACTAAGTAATTATTTTATATAGCTACTAAATTTTTAATAGTACTAAAAAAGATTTAGCCTAATACTTTTTTTATACTAACTATAATTTGTACCTATAAATTTAGAATTAGAATTTAGATATTTATTATTCTCTATTTACTTATTTAACTAGCTTAGTAAGTATATATTATTAAATACTACGCCTAAGTCTATAAACTTATTTTTATAAAATACCTTAATAACTAAAACTATTTCTTTTTTAAGTATTTTATAATCAGATAGCCCCTTATAAAAAAGCTTTTTATTAAAAATAACGTTTTAAGTTATAATTACCTAATTAAGTACTTAGACCTATATCTAATAAATATTAAAAATATAATAGTTTATTAAATACCTAATATAGCCCTATAGGTTTACTTTAAATTTATACTTATTACAGTCTACTAAGTATTTTTTTAATTAAAAGGTAAGTATAGTAATTATATATATAAATTCTACTCTAATTAAGGCGTAAATCTATTATTATATTTTTTATAATTATAAGTTTCCACTATTTAAAGTACTACTTAAACTAATTATTAAATACATTATTTAGTAGTAGTATTTTACAGGGGGGTGACATTGGGAAAGGGTTAATCCAAAAAGTTACTATTTTTAAAAATTAATATAAAATTAATTACTAAGCCTAAAAATACGTGAATTATACCATTTTAAAGAGAAAATAGTAGAGATTTATACTAGAATTTTAGTTACGTAATATTTATAACCTGTAATAAATTAAAATTACCTAAACATAACAAATATTTTAACCCCTTTTTTAGATTCCTATAACTTTTTAGTTAGTGAATATATTTAACTAAAATTTTAACTATACTCTTTTAAGCCTAGTATAGGTCACGTGACTAGATTTTCGAAGTATATTAGTAATCTAATAATAAAATTATATTAATTATAAAAATAGTGCTAAGTCTTATATAATTAATAATTACGTGATATATTATTAATATTATAATATATTATAATATCTTTTGACTTTTATAAACTTAAACTCCTATTTCCTCAAAATGGAGCCAAAATTCTTAAAACTCGAATACGACGTTAATTTGCTTTTAAAAGTAAATAATTCTCCTGCTTTAATTGCTACTACTTTAAAAAAGTCTCCTACTACTATTTACTACGCTATACAAAGAATTAAAAATAAAAATAAAAAGAATTATAATATAAAAAAAGTTTATACAGGGGGTATAAAAAAGTTAACTAAAAGAGATAAAAGAGTTATTAATAGAGATTTAACTAGAAGTCCTACAAAACAAAATAAAAGACTATTAATAGAAAATAGTTTAAATATTACAAAAAGACAGTTATAAAGGACTTTAAAAGAAGAGGGTTACTCTATTAATATAAGTAAAAAAAAACCAATAATAAACAAAGAAAACGCTAAAAAAAGAGTAAAATACGCTAAAGATAATATAAAAAATATAAAAAATATAAATTTAAAAAAGATTATATTTTCTGATAAGTCAGCAATACAAAGGGGACAACAAAATAGACAATATTATAGAAAAAGGGGTAATAATAGAGTTGGAAGAGAACTGGCTGTTAGCTAATTACGAAGTAAGTTATTTTAACTTTTTAAAATATTAAAATATATAACTTTTTATATATTTTTAAGTTATGGTTTTAGTTTTTTAATATTAATTATATTAATTATTTTATAGGATAAGACCTTAAACTACAAGTTTGGGGTGCAATTTGGGTAGGAGGTAGAAGTAATTTAGTATTTATTAAAACACCTAATTCTTCTACTTCTTATACTAGTAAGGACTATATAAATAAAGTCCTTATACCTGAGCTTAAACCCTATATAAAAAGGGGTAAGTTTTATAATCCTTTTTTACCCCTGTTTTTAATAATATAATAATATATATATATATATATTATTATATTATATTATAATTATAATCTTTATATTAATATTAATTTAGGTTAGCAATTTTAACAAGATAACGTCCCTATTTATAAAACAACGGACGTTTTAAACTGGTTTAAAAATAATAAAATTAAACTATTTCCTCACCCAGCCTATAGTCCTGATTTAGCCCCTATAGAAAATATATAGGGTTATTTAAAATAAGGACTAAATAATAATAAAAAGGCTAATTTAGGGGTAGGATCTAGTATATAAAGTATAGAGGCCTTTAAAAGAGTTATTAATAAAGAGTGGTGGAATATACCTCAAAAAGTTATTAATAACTCTATTTTATTACTTCCTAACCGTTATAAGGCGGTTATAGAAGCTAAAGGCTACTATACTAAGTATTAGTAATTTATTATTACTAGTTTATTATTAGAAATTTAAAAAAGTGACTTTTATATATAGTACTATAAATAATATATAAATATATAAAAATATTTTATGTACTTATATATTATAAGTACTATTATAATATATATATAAAAATAACTAAATTTTACACCTTAAATAAAAAGTTATTATAGCCTAAAGTAGGGTCCTAAAAATTTTCTATGTTCACTGATTTTTTTATACCCCTGAACCCCTTAGTAAGCAGCCCCTGAGTAGGTGAATAGAATAAGCTAGTCTTTCTCTTTAAAACAGTATTTTTTTCGTATTTTTAGGCCTTATAACTAAATAGTTATATTATTTTAAAAAAGGTAATTTTTTGATTAACCCTTTCCCAATGTCACCCCCCTGTATAAAATAATAATAGACTTATTTTATATAACTATATTATAGTATTTATTATCTTAGGCTAAAACTTAGCAGGTAGATTAGCGCTTAATTATATCTTAATTACTTTTAGAATTATTTTTTAGCCTATCCTCTTAGTTCTGCTATTTAGCTTATAAGTATATAGTAGGGTTATAATAAGCTTAATTTTTTAATTAGCTACTTATTCCCTAAAATATAAACGACTATACTATAGTACTATAGTAGTAGTATTATTTTAAATAAATATATAGATCTTAAAATTATATTATGTAAAAAGTACCTTAGTAAAGTCCTTAAAAATTTCAATAATTAATTTTAAGTCTTTTAAGTAGAGGTTATAATAATAGATCTTTTTATTAAAATTATTTTTTAAAATTATACTCTATTACTTATTTAATCTACCTATTAGTATATTAAAAAAGTTTTATAATACTTAAAAGAATAGCTATAGTAATTATTCCCTTAGTCTTTTAAAAATTATATATATTATATAAGTATTTAAGTAATATATATATTTTAAATAAGATATACTATTAATTTTAATATTCTAAATATACTATACTAATACTTATAATACTACTTTTTTTTAAATATTTTAATTATTAATACTATATCTACTTACTATTAATATAAAGATAATTAATCTATAATTTTTAAATTATATAATTATCTATTATAGTATTAATTATAAGGTAAAAGGTAATTAGTTTATATTTAATAAAGATACGGTTATACTTATATTATAGCTTTATTAAAATAATATTTTACTTTAATATATCTATACGTAAAATATAATTAAAACTTAAATATTAAATACTAATCTTCCTTAAATAAGCTTTAAAGATAATATTAATATAAAAGTTTTTTACAACTATAATATTTTTAAATATTAAATCCTCTATAAGAGGGCCCTGTATACTAAATAAAACTTACTTTAGAATTTAATTACCTATTTTAATAATTACTAATACCTATATTCTAGTTTTAATACTTTTAATTGTAGTTACTGTCTTAAACGTTCTAGAATTAAATATTAAGATATTATTAATAAAATATATAGTAGTACAACTATCTAAAATAGTATTCTTTAAAAGAGGGTATATACTATATATTATAATTTTATAAACTCCTATACTCTCTTTATCTAATATAAGTATTAATAAATTTATAATAGTAGCTATAATCTTTTCTAAATTTACTATTTTAGTATTAGTATTTACCTTTTAATTTTTAAAGTCTTTCTTTTTAATTTTTATTTATAGATTAGTATATTTAGTCTACTATAGGTAATTAAGCATTTTTTTCCTATTAGTACTAGAAAGTATAATTAGTAGTAATTTTTTTAAGTATTTTTTTATAACTATAGTTTTAAGCCCATAGTAATAAATTGGCTCTTAGTAGTAATAAGTAGATTTTAAATATAAATAAGTAGCTTTACGTTTAGTTTAACGCTTATTTTAATTTTTATTAGTATTTTAGTTAGTATTAGAACTATATCTACTTAGTATTATAAATACTACTAATTTTTTTTTATAATTAGTACGCAGAGACTACTTAATTAACGTACTTCGCGAGCTTTATAAAGCCACGCAGAGACTACTACTAAAATATTATAAAAAAAAATTTTTAATCTTATTTAAAGTTAAAAAAATTTATTTAAGCGTTAAATTACGCCTAATATTACGTTTTATTAATTATATTTAGTTAGAAATAATTTTTTACTCTAGTATAATTAGAAAATTATAAATAGCTATTTTTTCTGTTACGTTAAGTATTTTATATATACGCGCCTTTTTATAAAGGAGTTTCTATATATTATACTACTACTTAGGATTTTACTTTCTATACTTAGTCTTTTTAAAATAAGTATAATACTATACTTATACTAGGTTCTATATATTAGTATTAGTTAGTATAAAATTAGTTTTAAGTATATATATTATTTTTTAAAGCGTTAGCTTTTAGTAATTAAGAATTTTAATTATTATTAGCTTTAAAATATTAAAATATACTATCTTATTTATTAAGTCCCTAAGGTTTTTAAGGCGATTATTATTATAGATTAATTAGTAAATAGTACTCTATATTCTACTATTTATATAGAATACTATTCTACTTATATTTTATATTTCTTAAAATCAATTTCGTATTATTTTTTGATTATAGGATTATTAGTATCTAAAAGGGCTAATTAAATAAAAAGTAAAAGGTACTATAATTCATAATTTTTTATAAAAATAATATTTTTTTATTAGGGTTAACTTTTTTCCACATCCTTTTCTATATAATAAAAAATTAAAATTATATATATTAATTAGGCTCGCTTAAGCAGTTTATTAGCTAATAGCACTTTATTAGAATTAAATCTATTATTATAATAGATTAATTAATAAGTAATTAAAGAAAAAGAGGGAATAGACTTAATTTAATAATTAAATATATTAGTATAATAGTAAGGAATAATTAAAGTATATAAAAATAAGTATTTACTAGCATTAAGTCGCGTAAGAAGAATTATTTTATAGTTCTAAAGGGCTAGAGTTATAGTTATAGTAATCTAGATAATACTTATTTTAAAATAAAAGATAAATTAATACTATCTAAAAGATAAAACGATTAAGATTAAATATATATATAATAGGTATATAATTAAGTAACCTAGTTACGTAAGTAACTCGTAATTAGAAAGGGTGTATAAGCCTTAATATTATAACACTTTAATATACTAATAAATAGATTAGGTAAGTAATAGAGTATAATTCTAACAAATAACTTTAGTAAAAAAATTTATAATTATAACTTTTACTTAAAGGGCTTAGAATTAATTATAAACGTTTTTATAGATTTTACTAAGCTACTTTTTACGTAATCTAATTTTAGAATTTATATACTTTTTTTAAAATAATAATACTACTATAGTACTATAGTATCATCGTTTATATTTTAATAAATAGGTAGCTAATTAATAAATTAAGCTTATTATAACCCTATTATATATTTATAAGCTAAATAGTAGTACTAAGAGGGTAAACTAAAAAATAATTTTAAAAGTAATCAAGATATAATTAAGCGCTAATCTACCTGCTAAGTTTTAGCCTAAGATAATAAATACTATAATATAGTTATATAGAATAAGTTTATTATTATTTTATAAAATATAATTACTAAATAAAGTACTAAATAATTAGTTTAAGTAGTACTTTAAATAGTAAAAACCTATACTTATAAAAAAAGTAATAGTAAACTTACGCTTTAATTAATATAAAATTTACGTATACGGCTACTATATTTACCTTTTAAATAACAAATACTTAGTAGGCTATAATAAGCATAAATTTAAAGTAAACCTATAAGGTTATATTAGGTACATAGTAAATTATTATACTTTTAATATTTATAAAATATAATTTCTAGTACCTAATTAGGTAATTATAATTTAAAATATTATTTCTAATAAAAAGTTCTTCTATAAGAGGCTATCCGATAATAGGATACCTAAAAAATAATAGTTTTAGTTATTAAAATACTCTATAAAAATAAATTTATTAACTTAGGCATAGTATTTAATAATATATATTTACTAAAGTAGTTAAATAAGTAAATAATTAATAATAAATATTTATATTCTAATTATAATTTTAGGGGTGCTAATTATAGTTAACAAAAAGAAAAAGTAAACTAAATTTTTTTTAGTACTACTAAGAATTTAATAGCAAAATAAAATAATTACTTAGCTAGTAATTATCTAAAAATCTATATAATATTAAATAAATAATTAAAACTTATAATTTTAGAAGTAACGCTAGCGCTAGATACTAGTTAAAATAATTTTATAAAAGATTAAATAGTACCTAATAGCTATTAAAAAAATATATAAAACTAAAAAAACTAGTTAATTAAATTTTAAAAATAATTTTTAAAATTTAAAATATATTTACTTTATAACTACTTTTTAAGTTATAAATAACGCTTCTAGTACTATAAGTAATATAAAAATACTATTAGCTTATTATTACTAAAGGTGCAATTAAAGGTAAATAATATAATTAAATAGAAGACTATAGTAATAAGAACCTAAAATTAAATATATAAATATACCCCTTTATAAAAGGTAAGTTAAGGATAATAATCTAAGCAATTAGCTAGAGAGTAAAATAAATTTTATAAACACTTATATAGTAATCACGGATCTATAAACTAATAATTTTTAAATTAATTTTATATATATATTCTTTTTTAGTGCTAAAAAGGTATACACTAAATTATAAATATATATTACTTTTAATATTATAGTAATAGCTATAATACTTAAAAAAATATTTAGAGTATTATTTTTTAATTATTCTACCTATCGCGATCTATATTATATATATAAAAATAATCTTCTTCTACTATCTATAATATAAAAGTAGCTCGTTTTATATTCTTTTAGTAATAGTTTTAAATAAGTTTTATATATTAAAATTAATACGCTTTTAAAGAATAGTATCTAAAAAAAGACTACTAAAGTAAAAGTAAATAGCTAACTTTTATTATTAATATATATTTAAACTTATAAATTTAATTAAAATAAGTACTTTATTAAGTATAAATCCTATATTATTATATAATATAATTTTTAAAAAATTAATTTTATATATTTAATATATGCTACTACGTTAATAGTAAGATTATTTTATACTATAATAGTACTTATAGTAAAATTTAATTTAAAATTTTATAGTATAATATTATTAAAGTATTTCCTAACGATTTAATATTAATAAAAAATATAGTAATATATAAATTTTTTAATAGATTTAAGAAGTAAAGTATATATATTAGGCTTAATTAAGTATTATATAGCTTATACGACTTATTTTACTTTTAGTATAAAAAGTTCTTAAGCTTACTACGCGCTATTAGGCTTATAGTACTAAAGAAAGAGTTTTATTTTTTTTTAATTATAAAAAGATAATTTTTATTTTATTTTATGTAAATAATATTATATTACTATATTATAAAAATTATAAAATAATTATAAAGAAGCTCTAACACTAAATTATATTAAAATATAAAATTAAAGTAAAGGGGCTTATTTAATAGTTTTTTAGAGTTAGGATATTTTATAATTATAAAAATAACATAATTATACTATCTATAATATATATATTAATAACATTATAAAAAAAATTTAGGCTTAATAATAATAGTAGCTCTTTAGAAACGTCCTTTTTTTAAAAGAACTTATTAAGTTTACCAAAAAAGCTTTTAAGTAGAATATAAAGTAATATTAAAAACGTATAGAATTAGTTTTATATATAGTAATTATACGTTGTCTAGATATTATATATATAATTTTAAAGCTATTATAGTTTTTAATAAATCTAAGCCTATAATACTTTACTACTATTAATAGAGTAATTATTTATCTATATTGTACCTACTAGTAGATAATTTAATATAAATAATATACTAAATCTAATTTTATAATCTATAGAATCGTATTATTTACTTATAATTTTAAAATACAAAATTATCCTATAGTTATATAAAAATAATATTTAAAAGTACGATCTGTTAGAAAGTAGCTAAATAAACTACTATTATTATATTAATAATAAAAGCTAAGCTAATTATTTTAAAGTATATAAGTAAAAAGGTAATATCTTTAAAGCACTTCTTTTATAAAATTATATTTAATTTAAAATTTATTTAGAGAATCTACTGCAATAATTAATAAATAATTAGACTTATAGTTAGAGCTAATAAACGAATTATAACTTAATTATATTATATTAATATTTAGAATATATACCTACGGTAAGAATATATAAAAAAATAATTTAAGATAATCTATCTATAAACTAAAACTATACCTATTAATATATTAATAAAATTACTTATATAATAATAATTTATATACTTTAAAAAGCTACTTAATTAATAAAATATATAATTACTAATTATTAAGTAAGTAGAAAGTAGAGAGGAAAAAGCTTATTAAATTTTATCTATTCTAAATAAAAGAAATCCAAAATAAAAGAAAAAGTAAATAATTATTATTATAAAATAGATAAAATCGTATTAAATAGTTTATATACCTATTAATAGTTCTTTTTTTAAGTTTTATTTAAATAAAAACGCCCGCTTAAAGTCTAAAAAAGGTAAAAATAGTTAAGAGTTT
The DNA here is from genome assembly GCA_030770415.1 of Pleoardoris graminearum. NCBI lineage: Eukaryota > Fungi > Ascomycota > Dothideomycetes > Pleosporales > Didymosphaeriaceae > Pleoardoris > Pleoardoris graminearum. Next base: position 62,538 of record JASEKS010000395.1, read on the forward strand.
AAAGAAAAAAACTTTAGCTATAAGAATATAACTTTCTCTTTATCTCTTACTTCTCTAATAAAGTAGGATAATTATAATTATACTATTATTATTTTAATTTTATTAGCGTATTATGGACCCTTTAAAATAAATTAGAGCACTCTTAGCTTAAACTTAAAAAGGATTTATTTATATAGCCTATAAGATTCTCCTCTAAAAAAACGTTTTAGTCTATTGCCTGAATATAATTATTAGTTATATATTACTTAAATAAATAATAGTAGGGTACTAGATAAAACTTAATAATAGTTAAAATACGCCTATAAAAATACTTATTAACTAAATTACAATAGCCTTCGTTACTGGAAATAGAATTTCAATATTAGTTTTAATTAAAAAAGTTTAGTAGACTCTAATTATCTAATAATTTTATTTTAGTATTTAGTACCTAAAAAGTTTAGTACTATTTTAGAATATTATAAATAGTTTTAAAAATAAATATAATTTTATTATTAAACTAAAGCGTATTAGTATATCCTATAAAATAAAATTTAAAAATAAATTATATATTTTAGGGTTTATAGTATTATACTTAATTATAAGTTTAATAAAAATCATATAAATAGTATACGTACTAATAAAACTATAATAATTAATAATATATAATAAATATATAATTAGTAAAATATATAATAAATTATATAAATAAATTATAAAAATATATTATATAAATAAATTATATAATAATAACAGAGGCTATTAATAGAATTAAAATTTTTAAAATAAGTTTTTATTAAAATAGCGAATAGAGCGCTTCGTATATAGGCCTTATAATTTAAAATAAGCCGCTTACTAAGCTTTAGAAGTAGTTTTTTCTTATTCTTAATAATTATTTAACTACTTTTACTTTATTCTTTTTTATTATTATGTAAGACTAGAGGATTGTTATTATTATTATCTAATTTAAAAAAAATTAAGAAAAGGAGCGCACTTAAACAGTTAGTTATAGCTATTATAGCTATAGTCGCTATAGTGCTACTAATTATAAAAAAAAAAATAAGTTCTAAAACGTCTAAGAGTACTTTATAATTAGTTAGTAATACTTAAATAGGTAAAAAGAAATAATAATAGTAATATTACCTATTATAGTAAAAATTATTATAAACTAAAAAGAAGAAGAGAAGAATAATTTAAGTAGTTATTATACCTAACTAGCGTAAACGAGCTACTTTTACTTATATAATCTACTTCCTATTTACTATACCTATAACTTTACTTACTTACTAAATACGGAAGGCATAATTAAGTATAAAAAAAATAATAATTAATTATAAAATAATATAAAAAATAAATTTAGTTTAAAATAAATAAATAAAATAAGTTACTATAGGTAATTAATTACGTAGATTATCTAAAATATAGACTTACTATAAAAATAGATAATATCTAAATCTAAAAAAAAAAATTTTTTAAAAAAAATTAAATATACTATAAAATTTATAGTAGGATATTATAAGAGTAAAATTTATTTTAAGTAATTTTTAAATAGGCTTACTACTAATACGCAGCTTATCTAGAGAGTATATTATAATATTAAAACTTATATATCCTCTCTAATTACGGATTAATTATATAACTAGATTATCTAATTATCTATCTATTATATATATATTTAATGTTAATTTTTTCGACACATTAAATATAAAGGTATATATATACTCCTCCTTTTTTAAAACTCCTTTTAGTCGCCTCGAGCTACTACAGCCATACTATTTGTTCGATTAATATATAAATATAAATATATATATTTAATCTTAATTATCTTATCTTAATAATTGTCTTAATTTACTTTTTATTTTAAAATTTAGTATTATCTAGTTTACTATATATATATATATAGTATAACTATTTTATTATAAAATATTAGTAATATAATATTATTCTAATATTTATATTAATAATATTAAATTAATAATTATATTAATAAAAACTATATTAAAATATACGTCTTTAATAATTTAAGCATTATTTTTAATTAGTATTAGATTTTTTTTTATTCTATTAGTATTTATATTACTTTTAAATATACTACGTTTTTACTTTATATAAATATATAAATATAAAAATTTTTTAATTTTATTACTAGTAGAGTAATAACTTAGAAATAATTTTATAAATTAGGGTAGTAATAATACTAAAATAATAATTATAAAATAATAATTATTATTTATATATTATTATTTTAAGCAGTATAAAACTATAAAAGACGAATAGAGTATATTTATATAAAAATATATATATAATACTTTTTTTTCTATTTATAATATAATCTAAATATTGTTTTACTATTATTAGAGTAAAAACAATATTAATATTTACTTTTAGATTTTTTTGTTTTTTTTTTTTTTTAAAATAAGCGTTTTATATTAAGGCTACCTAACTATATAAGGAAAGTGTTTTTTTTTTAAATAAACTAAAACTAGCTCTTTAATCTCCTAACTAGATTATTATTTACTAAATAGTTATACTAAACTACTAATCTATTACCTAATTAGGACTAGTTCGCTACGCTAGGCCTATTTAGGTATAGATTTTTATCTTATCTAACTTTAGATAGTAATTTTAGCCTAAAACCTTACTTATACCTTTAGATATAATATATTTTATATAGGGATTTTAGCTTTCTATAATTTTATATTAATTTTTTAGTAGTATCCTATACTTCTAAAAATTTTATACTTTACTATATAAAGTAGGCGCGTTTAAAGAATACTATAATAAGAAGAGGAATTAAACTCCTAATACGTAGAAGAGACCTTAAAAATTAAAAAATCTTAGTATTTTTAGGTATATGCCTACTATGCCACCCCGCCTTTAGATACTTAATAATTATAATTAACCCTAGCTAAAGATAAATAATAATTTTATCTTTTACTAAAAATTTACATTTCTAAACAGGTTATATTAAAAACTATTTAAAATATTATTAAAAACTTATAATTTATTAATATATATATAGAGGATTTAATTAAAAAAATATAATTACAGTAATAATTATTAAAAGTTAGTTATAAAAGATATAGGCTAGTCTAAAAGTAAAGTAGTATAGTATAAGAATATATATACTTTTATTATATATATAGGTAGGAGGAGGTGTATAAAAGAGAAGATAATAAAAACGCTACGTTAAAACTAATAAGCTACTAGCTATACTATAACTAGTAGTGGCATGTACGCTTTTACTAAAAAAGTTTTAAAAAAGAATTTAGTAAAAATACTATATTAAAAGTACGCTATTTAGCTTTTAATTATTACGTACACAATTTAGTACTTTATAGAGTTTCCTTACTATGTTTGTATCCCTGGATCGTCGTCTAGGCGTACTTATTACTTTTTAAAAAGTATGCTATAAAATAGTTTATAATTATCTTATATAATACCTTCTCTATAATAGTTTTTACTATAATAAGTTACTTTATTATTATAGCAGCTTAGCAGCTAATATATACTATAATATATTATATATTGGCTAAATTTATAAAAACTTATATTTTAGGTATTCTATATAGGGACCCGCCTTATATATAAGTTAATATTATAATAACTGAAAAAACCGCGACTAATATTTAATAAACAATTACTTAGTAGTTAAGCGTTTAGTGATTAAAAAATAATTATATTATTTACTAAACTATTATTACTATTAAGGTATACTATATTATATATATTATTTATATAAGAGTTCTAAAAGTGTTTAAACTACTAGTACTTTAAAAAATAGTAAAACTAAATTTATAGACTAAGTAAAGCAGATATATTAAAACGTAAAATTTAATTAAGTAAAGCTTTTATAATACTACTAATTAGTATTAAAATAATTAGTAAATAAAAGATAATAAAAACTAAATACTATAAACAATAACTAATAAAAAGAGTATTACTAAAATTTAAAAAGTTATAAAGTTTATTATATAAATAAAAATAATAAAGTTATTTTAAGAGCTTTATTTCAAGTGCTAAGCGGAGAACGCGAAGCGCGAAAAATAAAAAATAAAAAGTAATAAAAAAAATAGCTATATAACGTTAGTATATATAGGGATATAGGAGTTTATAAAAAATAATAAGTAATAAATAATAAGTAATAGCGCTTAAGGTATTATAAGTTAATAGGTAGTGTAGTTAGTTATATTTTATAATTTTAAAAGTAACTATTAAATAGCTACTAGAGCTAAGCTTTTAATAATTATATAATTAACTTACTAATAATAAAGAAATAGTTTAATAAGAAGTATAATAATAATTAAATAAATAAGTGCCGGCCGATTTAAAGTAATTATAGAAATAATAAAGTAGTAGAGTAAGTAAATACTTAAAAATATATTAAATTTTTTGAGATATTTTAAATTTTTATTATCTTTATTATATTAGAGATTTAATTTTTCTCTTTACTATAATATTATTTAAATACGCCTATATTACTAATAAAAAGTAGTATTTTAAAAAGTATAAGATACTACTAAAAAATTAATATAAAACTATAGAAAGCTAAAAATTTTTTTAAAAAAACGGCTAAGTCTAGTATAAAATACTAAATATCTAAAAGTATTTAGAAATTTATTTTGATTAAAAATTACTATCGTAGGTTAAATAAGATAAAATTTTATTTTTAATTAAGCATAGCGAGGTAAATAAAGTATAATTAAAAATAAATTAATTATTAAAGTATATATAATTTAGTACTAATAGTTTAAATAATAAAAGAAAAAAGAGAAATATTTATTAGAATTTTAAATAGGATATATATAGCTGTTTTCTAATTAGGTATATACTCTAAAAATTAGTATCTATTTTTTTTAAAAAGCCATATAAAAGAGCTATATAAATAATTAAAATTTTTTTTAAAAAAGTATATATATATTTTTATACTTTATATATTAGAAAAGGATATTAAATATTATTATAGATTGCTAGAGTTAGCTAACTTTACAGAACTAAAATTAATATTATTAAGTGAGCGCGTGCGCTAAGGACAAACTAACGAAAGGAACACAGGGAACGTGGTAGCGCGGGGTCGCGTCATCGCTCTCTCCTAATCTACGCGTGTTCGGGATCCATCGCTCCTCACCTGTGCGGCACCACAACCGAATACCTGTCTCACGATCCCAAGGACAATGGCCGATGAGATGGATGCGATCCCATCATCGCCACGCGGTACGAAACGAAAAGGCGACGATAACTTGCCACTACCCGCGCCGCGACGTATCAAAGCGCTTGCCCAGGATGTCGTAAACAAAATCGCCGCAGGCGAGATCATCGTCGCGCCTGAGCATGCGCTGAAAGAGTTGATCGAAAATGCAGTGGATGCGGGGTCGACTGCACTAGAGGTCGTGGTCAAAGATGGCGGGCTGAAATTGCTCCAAATTACGGATAACGGGCATGGCATCGATGTATGTTCTTCAACCAAGTTTAACGCATCTTTCGCTGACTTTTTCGTAGAAGCAAGATTTAGCGATTCTCTGCGAACGCTTTACTACGTCAAAGCTGAAAGCCTTTGAAGATCTGAGCTCCATTGGAACCTATGGGTTTCGTGGCGAAGCGTTGGCGAGCATCAGTCACATTGCGCATCTGAGCGTTACGACACGGACGAAGGAGTCGAGCTGCGCGTGGAGAGCCCACTATTCAGATGGAAAGCTGGTCAGTCCGAAGCCTGGACAGAGTGTTGAACCGAAACCTATTGCAGGTAGAGGAGGCACCCAAATTACGGTACGTCGGTATACAGCATGTGCGATGTCGGATCTGCTAATGACGCACACAGGTAGAAGATCTGTTTTACAACGTGCCATCTCGAAGGCGCGCATTCAGGTCAGCAAGCGAAGAATATGCGAAAATTCTCGACATGGTTGCGCGCTACGCCGTGCATTGCGCTGGGGTGTCGTTCTCCTGCAAGAAGCACGGTTCGTCCACGACAGACATATCTGTGCCGACAGCTGCGGGGACATTGGACCGCATTCGCCAAATTCACAAGGCTACGGTTGCTAACGAGCTGGTCGCGTTCAAAGCAGAAAATGACCGATGGGGCTTCAAGTGCGACGGCTGGGTCAGTAACGCCAACTACAGCGCAAAGCGAACCACTCTATTGTTATTTATTAATCACCGCTCTGTTGAGTCCTCCGTCATCAAGAAGGCTATCGAGCAAACGTACGCAACGTTTCTACCAAAAGGCGGCAAACCTTTCATCTACCTAAGCCTGGACATAGAGCCTGCACGGGTAGATGTGAACGTGCATCCCACAAAACGAGAAGTTCATTTTCTGAACGAAGACGAGATCATTGCTGCCATTTGTGATGGGATTCGCAATAGCTTGAGTAGAGTCGATACTAGCCGATCTTTCATGACGCAGTCCTTACTGTCTAATCAGCCGAAAGTTCCTTTGGCGACTCCTGTCAAGCAGATCACGACAGGAGCTGCAACACCAGGCAATACAGCTGACCGCAGCGGTGCTGGAGGGGTGCCAACAACAGTCTCAAGGAAGCGCAACGACAACCATCTCGTCCGCACAGATGCATCAGCGCGCAAAATCACATCCATGCTGCAATCTCACCCATCGATTGACGGCGATATCAACGTCAACGAAGAGATGGACTACGAATACACCGAAAAGGAACCCACAAGTTGTCACCTAACTTCAATCAAGGAACTCCGTGCCCAGGTCCGCGACGCTATGCACAACGAACTCACAGACATCATCTCCACGCACACCTTCGTGGGCATTGTAGATGAGCAAAAACGCATCGCAGCTATTCAAGGTGGTGTCAAGCTGTTCCTCGTCGATTATGGCATGCTTTGCAATGAATATTTCTACCAACTCGGGCTCACGGACTTCGCCAACTACGGGGCGATCCGCTTCAACCCACCGCTGCCTCTGCAGGACCTTCTGAAAATTGCTGCAGAACAGGAAAAGCGCAATGCAGATGGTACCGCGGATGAGGTTGACTGGGACGAGGTCGTTGACATCGTGAAGGAGCAACTCATCGATCGACGCAGTCTTCTCGCAGAGTACTTCTCTCTAGAGATCACAGAAGAAGGAGAATTGTGCTCTATTCCCCTGCTGGTGAAGGGCTATACGCCATCTATGGCAAAGCTTCCACAGTTTCTCCTCCGGCTAGGTCCGTACGTAGACTGGGAATCGGAGAAGGAGTGCTTCCAATCGTTTCTGCGCGAACTCGCATCGTTCTACGTTCCGGAACGCTTACCGTTGCAGCCTTCTATGCCGCAGGATGATGGTGGGAAGGGAAAAAGTAAGATTGTGGAAGCAGATCCAGAGATCGCTGTTAGACGGGAGAAGGTGAGGAAGGCAATAGAAAACGTCATCTTTCCGGCTTGCAAGGCGAGGCTGGTAGCTACGAGGGGACTGTTGAAAGGTGTGATGGAGGTGGCGAACCTGAAGGGGCTGTATCGTGTGTTTGAGCGGTGTTGAGGAAGTGATGCAGCGCGAAATGCATGGCGGAAAGGCTATATACCCATCCAATCACACAGCATGAGTGTTCATCTATGGCCGTGAAGCAATTCTGATGTCAAGTGCGGTATTCTGATTGCGCTCATACAGATACCAGAGCTATAGCTTCCAGATCCCAGCAAATGTCATGCCATAATCGCTCATAGTTCAATGCAGAACGCCGCCCCAATGCAAATAGATCATGCTCGTAAATCATTTCTCCTCGAAACATGCCTGCTATTCTCTGCCCTCGAGTACATCACCCTGCATACTCATCTCCTCCGCTACTTTCCTGACAACATGCCGTATTGCCTTGCACGTAGGAGATTCAGGATACGCATCTAAGAAGCTCTCTCCGAAGTCACACGCCATTCCAATACGGGGATCTAACGGGACTGAGCCCAGGAACGGTATTCTCTCGTCATCTGCTAACCGCTTCGCTCCACCTGTGCTAGCCCGGAAGATCTGGCTCTCGTGCTTGCAGCCTGGGCACAGGAACCCACTCATGTTCTCTACGATGCCTAATATTGGTATCTTCGCCTTGCGACAGAAGTCTATTTCCTTCCGGACATCGAGGAGCGAGACTTCTTGCGGGGTAGAAACTAGTACGGCGCCATCCACACCGGAGGTTTTCAGGAATGAGTTTACGGAGAGATGCTCGTCGGATGTCCCCGGAGGTGTGTCCACGACGAGAACGTCCATGTCGCCCCATCGCACTTCCATGAGGAACTTCTTGATCAACCCGTTCTTCTTCGCGCCGCGCCATATCACGGCATCGTCCCGACCCGGCAGCATAAACTGCACTGACATGACACCTAGATTGTCAGACACCCACACGGGCTCCCAACCCTCGGCGCTGACATGGATGGTCTCCTCCTCCACGCCCATCATCTTCGGTATGCTCGGGCCGCAAATGTCTGTGTCCATGAGGCCGATGGTAAGCGAGGGGTTCGAAGCGAAAGCGTGCGAGAGCATGGTGCTGAATGTGGATTTTCCGACGCCGCCTTTGCCGCTAAGAACGAGGATCTTGTGTCGCACCGAAGATAGGCGCTCTGTGATGACCGGAATATCGGGGTCGGGTCCTTTGGGCGCGGATGCACATATTTTCTGATTCGGGCACCCGGCGCACTTGTCTGCTACGCCTGCTTGGTCTGATTCAGGACCAGGACAATGTTCTGAACAAGTGCATGGTTAGTTCTTGCACTTGTTGCGAACTGGTGGCATGTATAAACGAACCTGGTTCGGGCGCGACGAGTTTCGGGGCAGTCTTGAGTGGCGCATCGAGGTCGACGTGCGTGGGCTCTTCTAATGAGGGTGCCATTATAAGTTCATGTTGCGTGATCAGGAGGGAAACGGAGGTGGTAGGATTGTTTAGCGGATTAGTAACTGAAAGAAGCTTAGCGTCGCCGCACTCATTCTGAGTTCGGACCTAGTGACCACGTGCAGCCTTCCCTAAAATACTCTAGTAGTATTTAGCTCGTTATTACTAATCCTAAAGCTTTAGTAGTAATTAAATTAGTTTTTTATATTATATTATAAAAATATATATATTATTATAATAATTATAAATATAATTAATTTAAAGTTATTTTATTATTTTATATATTTTTATTACTAAGTGTCTTAAGAATAATTATATAATTTTTTAATATTTTTTTTTATATAGTATATAAGATACGCTAAAACTTTTTTTAAAAGTAATAATATAATAAGAAAATATAGTTTACTAGTAATATAATAAAAAATAATAAATTTAAAAATAAAAAGTTATATAGTTTTAATATTTTATATATAAAGAGTATATTAATATACTATATATTATATTTTTATTTATATAATATATATATATATTTATATATTAATTAAATAAAAAGTGTAGCTGTAGTAGCTGTGTAGGCGACTAAAAAGGGTTTTAAAAAAGGAGAAGTATGTGTATACCTTTATACTTAATATATCGAATTTATTTATATAAATAATTAAAAAAAATACAATAATTTTTTTTATTAAGTATAAATATATATATATACTCTTTTACTTTAAAAATATTAAGTACTTACTAGTTACTATATTTTTATTTTCTTAATTTTATATATATATATATAATTATATATTATATAATAAAAATATTAAAATTATATTATATTACTATTTATCGTTTTAAGATTAAACTTATAAAATTTAAATATTAATTATTTTATAAAAGTATTATTAGTTATTATAGAAATAAATAGTAATATAAAATAATTTTTTTTATTACTTTTAAATAAAAAATAAATGGTATATTTTAAATATTTTTATTTACTATTATAAAGAATAAGTATTATATTTTAAAAATAATAAATACTAAGTAATAAATATAATAGTTATTTAAACTAATATAAAAATATAATATTATTTAATATATATATAAATATATAGTTTATTATATTTATTAAATAATATAATTAGTTTTTATAAATAATAATTAATAATTAAAATTTATACTACTTATATATAATCTTATTGTAATAATACTATTTAAAACTTATTATATACTAAATTATAAATTATATTACGACTTTATATAGCTTATTAACGGTTTTAGTAAATAAAATTATAATATATATTCTTATATTTCTATATTAATTAAATATAATATATAGTTATAGTAATTATATAAATAATAAATAAAAATTTTATAATAATAAGTGATATATATAATTTTAAACTTAATATATTAAAATAATTAGATAAAATAATACTAAAAGAAAAATATTACGCTAGCGCGTATAGCATATCCCCTCTAAATAAAATATTAAAATAAGAAAGTTTAATATAAATACGATATTTATAAAAAGAATATAAAATATAATTGGGAATACTATCTCTATATCTTATTTTTATTCCTTTAGTTAATAAATTTAAATATTTATTTTTAAAAAATAAAAATACTTTTTAAAATATAATTTAAACTATTCTTTAAAGTATCTATTTTTATTTTTATTTTAATAGATATTATACTTATTTAAGTAAAGTTTAATATACTAACTATACTATATAAATAAACAATTCCAGCTATATTTTACTTATAAAATAATATAATTTTATAATTATAAATTGTTTTTAATACTAGTATCTATTTTATATAATGTATAATTACTTAGGACATTTTTAAGTTAAGTATTTATTAATACTAAAAAAAATTATAAAAACTAATAAGGCGTATAGTAATAAAGTATATAATAATATAATAAGTAAAATTATAAAATTACTAATAGCGTAAGTAATAGAATTTAAAAATCTAAAATTTGTAGTATAAGTCTATATAAAAATAATAGTTATAATAATAATAATAATTAACTATAGTATTACAGGAGCTATAAAAATAATTATATTTTAAAAATAGCTTTGTATTAAATATTTATATATTATATATATTTATATAGTATTTAAATAAAGTATTATAGCTGTAGTAACTTAAGACAACTAAAAAGAATTTTAAAAAATAAAAAGTATATATATACCTTTATAATTAATATATTAAAAAAATTAGGTAAAGTAATACTAAAAAAGATATAGCACTACGCTAGAGTATGCTATTAAACTAGCGTATTTAGCGTACCCCCCTTAAAAAAACGTTAAATTAAAAAAGTTTATTATAAAATCTCTAGTATAATTACTATATTCTTTAGAAGAGAGATACTGTAGAGTATAACTACTACTATTACTTATATATTTTTTCTCTATTTTACAGTTAATAGTACAACTAAATATTTATTTAAAAAAAATACTTACGAAAATAGTATTTTTTAAAGGTCCTTTTACCTTTACTCTTATAGGGGGGTGCAATAGAAAAAGCGTAATTAAAGAAGTTACCTTTTTTAAAGCTATATAACTTTTTAATTAGTAAGCTAAAAAAATATAAAGAAAATAGCGGTTTAAAGAGAGCGTTTAGTAGATTTAATTTACCCTATTAGAGACTACTAACTAAGGAGTTTAAGGGTAAAAAAAAATTTATAAATATAGACTATTTTTAGAGTCCTACTTTAGGCTATTATAACTCTTTATTTAAAATATAAAATATATTTATTATTGTATATATTATAACAGTATCTATAATGTATATATTTATAAAATATTTATATATATTTATATATTAATTATATAATTATACATAAATGTTACTTTTTTAAATTTATAATAATAAACTAGTAAATTAAAAAATACTAGTACTTAGTATAGTAGTCTTTAGCTTCTATAACTACTTTATAACGGTTAGGAAGGGATATAATATAGTTATTAATAACTTCTTATAATATATTATTCTATACTTCTATAATAGCTTTTTTAAATAACTCTATACTTTTTAAACTAATTCCTATACCTAAATTAGTCTTTTTATTTTTAATTAGCTCTAAATTTAAATAACTCTATATATTCTCTATAGGGGCTAAATCAGGACTATAGGCTAGGTAAAAAAATAGTTTAATTTTATTATTTTTAAACTAAGTTAAAACGTCCATAGCTTTATAAATAGGGATATTATCTTATAAAAATTACTAACCTGAATTAATATTAATATAGAATTATAATTATAATATTATATAGTAATATAATAATATAATAATATAATAATATAATAATATAATAATATAATAATATAATAATATAATAATATAATAATATAATAATATAATAATATAATAATATAATAATATAATAATATAAT
>JASEKS010000396.1:0-73764 GCA_030770415.1 Pleoardoris graminearum
TTAAATTATACTAGATTACTATTCTATTATAAACCTAATTAGGCTTAGTTCGCCACGCTAAGCCTATTTAGGGATAGATTTTTATCTTATCTAACTTAAGATAGTAATTTTAGCCTAAAATATCTTATTTATACCTATAGATGTAACGTGTTCCGTATAGGGATTTTAGCTTTCTATAGTTTTATATTAATTTCTTAGCGGTACTCCGCACTTCTAAAAACTCTGTATTTTAGTATATAAAGTAGGCGCGCTTAAAGAACGCTATAATAAGGAGAGGAATTGAATCTCTAATACGTAGAAGACCTCAAAAATTTGAGGAATCTTGGCATTTCTAGGCACATGCCCACTGTGTCACCCCGCCTAAAAATCGAACCCGCGCGCTTGGCAGGCGATGTTTGTGCCAAAGATTAAGTAAGTGCAGTGAGGTGCGGGACTCGCGGCCACTTCTAGTAAAAGGTAAAAAATAGGTTCGTATAAATCGCGACGTGGGCCAGATTCGAACTAACGCTTCTAAAGGAATAAGATTTCTAGTCTTGCGCGATAACTACTCTGCCACCACGCCCTCGCGTAGTCTATTATATAAAATATTATTTTATAAACGCTTTATTTATAGACGTAAAGGGATACGTAGATTATATTATAAAGATATAAAATAAATATTAAATATTAATATTTTAATAAGAATCTATATATAGGAAGCTTACTAGATACTTTAAAACAAGGTAAGGGTATATACTAAGACGCTAGCTTTGCTAGCGTAGGTGTACCTATTTTAGCACTTATACCTAAGCGAGGGGCACCTTTACACCCATAATATATACTTTAATTATTTTTTACTATTATACTAACGCATTTAATTATTAAACTAAGCCTATTCCCCCCTCCCCCTTTTTATTAATTACCTATTAATTAATCTATTATAATAACTAATTTAATTCTAATAAGGCTCTATCAGCTAATAAGCCGCTTAAGCTAACCTAATTAGTATATATAATTTTAATTCCATACTATATAGAAAGGGATCTAGAAAGAAGTTAATTTTAATAAAAAAATATTACTTTTATAAAAAATTATTAACTATAGTACCCTTTGCTTCCTATCTAACTAGTCCTTTAAAATACTAATAATTCTACGATTAGAAAATAATATAAAAAGAATTTTAAAAAATATAAAATATAAGTAAAATAGTATTCTATATAGATAATAGAATATAAAGTACTATTTATTAATTAATTTATAAATAATAATTATCTTAAGAACTTTAGGGACTAGGTAAATAAGACTATATACTCTAATATCTTAAGGCTAATAATAATTAAAATCTTTAATTACCAGAAGCTAATACTTTAAAAAATAATATATATATTTAAAACTAATCTTATACTAACTAATACTAATATATAAAATTTACTGTAAGTATAGTACTATATTTATTTTAAATAAACTAAGTATAGAAGACAGGATTCTAAGTAATAGTATAATAAATAGAAACTTTTTTATAGAAAGTCGTATATATATAAAATACTTAATATAAAAAAAAATAATTATTTATAATTTTCTAATTATACTAAAATATAAAATCGCCTCTAACTAGGCGTAATTAATAAAGTATAATATTACGCATAATTTAACGCTTAGATAACCACTTTTAATTTTAAATAAAATTAAAAATATCTTTTTTATAATATTTTAGCAGTAGTCTCTACGTACTAATTATAAAAAAAAATTAGTAGTATTTTTATACTAAATAGATATAGATCTAATACTAACTTAAATACTAATAAAAATTAAAATAAGTATTAAACTAAGCGTAAGCCTATCTATTTATACTTAAAATCTACTTATTACTACTAAAAACTAATTTATTACTGTAGGCTTAAAACTATAGTTATAAAAAAATATCTAAAAGAATTACTACTAATTATACTTTCTAGTACTAATAAAAAGAAAATTTTTAATCGCTTATAGCAGACTAAATATACTAATTTATAAATAAAGATTAAAAAAAAATATTAAAAATTAAAAGGCGAATACTAATACTGAAATAATATATTTAAAAAAGATTATAGCTACTATTATAAATCCTTTAATACTTATATTAAATAAAAAAAGTATAAGAGTTTATAGTACTATAATATTTAGTATATACCTTTTTTTAAAAAGTACTATTTTAGATAGTAGTATTACTATATATCTTATTAATAATACCTTAATACTTATTCTTAAAACGTTTAAAAAAGTAACTAAAATTAAAAGTATTAAAACTAAAATATAAGTATTAATAATTATTAGAACAGGTAACTAAATTTTAAAGTAAATTTTATATAATATAAATAGCCCTTATATAAAGAATTTAATACTTAAAAATATTATAATAGTAAAAAACTTTTAAATTAATATTATTTTTAAAGCTTATTTAGGAAAGATTAGTATCTACTACTTAAGTTTTAATTATACTTTATATATAAATATACTAAAGTAAAATATTATTCTAATAAAGCTGTAATATAAGTATAACTTTATTTTTATTAAATATAGACAAATTACCTCTTACCCTATAATTAATACTATAATAAATAATTATAAGACTTAAAAATTATAGACTAATTATTCCTATATTAATAGTAAGTAGATATAGTATTTATAATTAAAATATTTAAAAAAAGCAGTATTATAAGTATTAATATAGTATATTTAAAATATTAAAATTAATAGTATAAATTATTTAAAGTATATATACTACTTTACTACTTATAGAACGTAAGTAATTTTTAAAAAACTAAGAAAATAATTATTATAACTCTTCTTTTAAGTATTATAGAACCTTTTTAATATACTAATAAATAGAATAGTCGAGTAATAGAGTATAATCTTAAAAGACGACTTTAATAAAAAAATTTATAATTATAATCTCTACTAAAAGGGCTTAAAATTATTTATAGAAGTCTTTAAGGACTTTACTAAACTACTCCTTATATAATATAATTTTAAAATTTATATATTTATCTAAAATAATAATACTACTATAGTACTATAGAATAGTCGCTTATAATTTAAAAAATAGATAGCTAATTAAAAAATTAAGCTTATTACAACCCTATTATATACTTATAAGCTAAATAGCAGTACTAAGAGGGCAGGCTAAAAAATAATTTTAAAAGTAATTAAAATATAATTAAGCGCTAATCTACCTACTAAGCTTTAGCCTAAAATAATAGATACTATAATATAGTTATATAGAATAAGTCTATTATTATCCTATAAAATATAATTACTAAATAAAATACTTAATAATTAGTTTAAGTAGTACTTTAAATAGTAAAAGCCTATAATTATAAAAAATATAATAGTAGACTTATACTTTAATTAAAATAAAATTTACGTATACAGCTGCCGTACTTATCTTTTAAATAAAAAGTACTTAGTAGGCCGTAATAAGCGTAAATTTAAAGTAAACCTATAAAGCTATATTAAATATTTAGTAAGCTATTATACTTCTAGTATCTATAAAATATAAATTCTAGTATTTAATTAGGTAATTATAACTAATAATATTATTTTTAATAAAGAGCTCCTCTATAAAGGGCTGTCTAATTATAGAATACCTAAAAAAAAATAGTTTTAGTTATTAAGATACTCTATAAGAATAAATTTATAAATTTAAATATCGTATTTAATAATATACGCTTACTAAGCTAGTTAAATAAGTAAATAAAAAATAATAAATATCTAAACCCTAATTATAAACTTAGGGGTACTAATTATAGTTAGCGTAAAAAAGTAGTAAACTAAACCCTTTTTAGTACTATTAAGAACTTAACAGCTATATAAGATAATTACTTAGCTAGTAATTATTTAACAATTTATATAATATTAGATAAATAATTAGAACTTATAACTTTAGAAGCAACGCTAGCGCTAAATACTACTTAAAGTAATTTTATAAAAAATTAAAAAGTACCTAATAGCTACTAAAAGATAGATAAAACTAAAAAAACTAGTTTATTAAATTCTAGAGATAATTTTTAAAGTTTAAAGTATAATTACTTTATAGCTACTTTTTAAATTATAAATAATATTTCTACTACTATAAGTAAAGTAAAAATACTATTAGCTTAATATTACTAAAAGCGTAATTAGAATTAAGTAACGCGATTAAATAGGAGGCTGTAGTAATAAAAACCTAAAATTAAATATATAAATTTATCCCTCTATAAAAAGCAATCTAAGAATAATAATTTAAATAATTAACTAGGGGGTAAAATAAATTTTATAAATACTTATATAGTAATCGCAGATCTATAAAATAATAATTTTTAAATTAATTTTATATATATATTCTTTTTTAGCGCTATAGAGGTATATACCAAATTATAAATATATATTACTTTTAATACTATAGTAATAGCTATAATACTTAAAAAAATATTTAAAATATTATTTTTTAATCGCTCTACCTACTATAATCTATATTATATATATAAAAATAATATTCTTTCGCTACTTATAATATAAAAATAGCTTACTTTATATCTTTTTAGTAATAGATTTAAATAAGTCTTATATATTAAGATTAATACGCTTTTAAAGAAAGAAACCTAAAAAAAAATTATAAAAGTAAAAATAAATAGCTAATTTTTACTATTAAAATAGGTTTAGCTCTATAAATTTAATTAAAATAGATATTTTATTAAGTATAAAGCCTATATTATTATAAAAGGTAATTTCTAAAAAATTAATTTTATATAATTAATATATACCGCTACGCTTACAGCAAGATTATTTTAAATTATAATAATACTTATAGTAAAATTTAATCTAGAAATTTTATAGTATAATATTATTAAAATATTTTTTAATATTTTAATATTAATAAAGAATCTAGTAATATATAAATTATTTAATAAATTTAAGAAGTAATATATATACGTTAGACTTAATTAAGTATTATATAGTCTACGCGACTCGCCTTACTTTTAATATAAATAATTTTTAAGCTTACTATATACTATTAGGCTTATAGTATTAAAGGAGGAGTCTTATTTTTTTTTAATTATAAAAAGACGGTCTTTATTCTATTTTATATAAATAATATCTTACTACTATATTATAAAAATTATAAAGTAATAGTAAAATAGTTCTAAAACTAAATTACTTTAAAATATAAAATTAAAATAAAGGGACCTGTTTAATAGTTTTTTAAAATTAGGGTAATCCGTAATTATAAAAATAAAATAATTATATTTATCTATAATATATATATTAATAAGATTATAAAAAAATTTAGTTTTAATAAAAATAGTAGTTTCTCTAATACGCCTTTCCCTTTAGAGAAACTTATTAAATTTACTAAAAAAGCTTTTAAATAAAATATTAAGTAATATTAAAAATATATAGGATTAGTTTTATATATATTAATTATATTTTAACTAGATATTATATTTATAATTTTAAAGCTATTATAGTTTCTAATAAATTTAAACCTATAATACTTTACTACTATTAATAAAATAATTATTTACCTATATCGCACCTACTAGTAGGCAATTTAATAATAATAATATAATAAACCTAATTTTATAATCTATAAAAACGTATTATTTACTAATAACCCTAAAATAAAAAGATTATTTTGTAGCTATATTATAATAATATTTAGGGGTATAATATTTTAAAAAATAGCTAAATAAACTACTGTTACTACTTTAATAATAAAAGCTAAGCTAATTACTTTAAAGTATATAAGTAAAGAAATAATAGCTTTAAAGCGCTTCTTCTATAAAATTATACTTAATTTAAAATCTATTTAGAGAATCTACTATGATAATTAATAGATAATTAAACTTATAGTTAGAGCTAATAAAAGAATTATAACTTAATTACGCTATATTAATATTTAGAATATATAGCTATATTAAGAATATATAAAAGAATTATTTAAGGTAATCTATTTACAAACTAGAAATATACTTATTAATAAATTAATAAAAACGCTTACGTAATAATAATTTATATACTTTAAAAAGCTATTTAATCTATAAAATATATAGTTACTAATTATTAAGTAAGTAAAAAATAGAGAGAAGAGAGCCTATTAAATTTTATCTATCCTAAATAAAAAAAATCTATATAAAAAAATCTAAAATAAAGTAAATTAATTATAAAAAGAATAGATAATTATAACTATAGTATAGCTAAAGTTTTATTAAATAACTTATATAGCCGCTTACGCTTATACTTTTAAACTTTATTAAACCTGCTTAGAGTTTAAGTAGAGTAAAAATAGCTTAAAATTTAAAATAAATAAAAGTAGCTAAAAGTCTAAAAAAAAGAACCCTAATTATAGAGGTATAATTTACTTTTTATTTTTTAATACTCTAATAAATAATTATAATTATAATACTACTACTCTAACCTTATATATATATTATACCCTCTTAAAAACGGATTAGACTACTCTTAATTTAGACTTAAAATAGATTTATTTAAGTAGTTAGTAAGATCCTTCTCTAGATTAATATTTTAGCCTATTACTTAAATAGTATTATTAGCTATCTACTACTTAAATAAATAATAATAAAGTACTAAATAAAGATTAATAATAGCTAAAATACGCCTAAAAAGATACTTATAAGTCGGATTATTATAGCCCTAGCTACTAAAAATAGGACCTAGATATTAGTTTTAATTAAAAAAGCGTAATAGATTCTAATCATTTAGTAATACTATATTAGTATCTAATACTAAAAAAACTTACTATTACTTAAAAATTTCGCGGGCAGCCTTAAAAGCGGATATAATTTTATTATTAAACTATAAAATATTAGTATAATCTATAAACTAAAATTTAAAAAATAATTACTTACTTTAGGATTCGTAGTATTATATTTAATTATAAGCTCAATAAAAGTTATATAGATAGTATAAGTATTAATAAAACCATAATAATTAGTAATATATAATAAAGATATAATTAATAAAATATATAGTAAATTATATATATAAATTACGTAATAATAGCAGTACGTATTTATAAAATTAAAATTTTTAAAATAGACTTTTATTAAATTACTAGACAAAGCGCTACGTATATAACCCTTATAGTTTAAAATAAACTACTTACTAAACTTAAAAGGCAGCTTTTTTTTATTTTTAGTAATTATTTAACTACTACTATTTTACTCTTTTTTATTATAATCTAAGACTACAAAATGGTTATTATTATTATTTAATTAAAATAGATTAGAAAAAAAATAGTTTTTATAAATTAACTACTATAACTATTATAATTATTATAACTACTATAACTGCGGCCGCTATATTACTACTTATTATAAATAAAAAAGTAAATACTAAGACGTCCGGGAGTACTCTATAATTAATTAGTAATATTTAGATAAATAGAATAAAGTAATAATAGCAGTATTACCTACTATAGTAAAGATTATTATAAACTAAAAAAAAAAGAAAAAAATAATTTAAGTAACTATTATACTTAACTAGCGCAGTAAAACTACTTTTATTTATATAATTTACTACCTATCTACTACGCCTATAACTTTACCTATTTACTAAATATAGAAGACATAATTAGTTAATATAAAAAATAATAGCTAATTATAGGATAGTATAAAAAATAAGTTTTACTTAAAGTAAACTAATAAAATAAGCCGCTATAAGTAATTAGCTAAATAGATTACCTAGAGCTGTAAACTTACTATAAAAATAGATAGTATCTAAATCTATAAATAAAAATTTAATAAAAAAAATTAAGTATATTGTAATTTTTACAGTAGGATATTATAAAGCTAAAATTTACCTTAGGTAATTTTAAAATAGGCTTCTTACTTAAACGTAGCTTACCTAGGGGGTATATTATAATATTGAAACTTATATACCCTCTTTAATTACGGGTTAATTACGTAACTAAGTTACTTAATTACTTACCTATTATATATATATATAATCTTAATTATCTTATCTTATAAATAGTATTAATTTACCTTTTACTCTAAAGATAAGTATTATCTAGTTTACTATAATAGGTAAAATAATATATAATAGTTTAGGTATAAAAAAAATAGATAATAAGTACTAAAAAGAAATAAAATAGTTATTTCCTTATTATAAACCTATTAATAAGTGCTATTATAACCTATTAGATCCGACTCGTTATAATTAAGCCCGTATATATACCCTTTTTAAAAGTATTATTTTTAATAATAGTACTACTTTATATTTTATAAATAATAGATTATTACTTATTTTAAAATTTTTTAAGAAATCTAACAGTATCCGTACTATTAAAATTAAAATATAAACTTTTTTAATCTTTAGTATAAGAACTTAAGTTATTAAAAATATTTTAAACAGCCTAAATAGAAATTTAATAAAAAAACTTTATATTAAAAAATATAACTATTATAGAAGACTTATATTTAAATATAGTATTTAAGACTTACCTATATAATAAAGAACTTAAGTATTTAAACTTAAATAATATACTACGTATAAAATTTTTAAAAATTTTTTTTACTTATAAGACTTATTTATAAGTATAATTTTATATTTATTAAATATAAGTTTCTAGTTTTTTATTCTTTAGTTTAGAGCGTAAGACTAGTCTATTAAAAATTTTATTTACAGTTAATATATCTACGTATTAATACTAAGAATATATAGTACTAAAAAGTAAAATATTTAAATTAAAAAACTTTATATACGCTAGTTTAAAGAGCGTAAAATATTTATATTTTAAATACTAAATATATATATTATAAGTAATATTTTTTTATATACGCAGCTTAAGTAATTTTAAAAAAACTAAAAATAAAATTATTATAACTAGATTAGCGTATTTTATAAAATTTCTTTAATATACCTAAAGAAAAGCTTAGAGAGTAATAAATATTACTAGTTAAAAATAACTATAGTAGAAAGGTTTATATATAAAGCCTATAAGTAAAATTATTTTTTAAGCTTATAAAAGTATTTTTAAACTTTAGTACGTAGGTATATACTTAGTATAAACTTAAAATTTTAAAATTTTTTTAAAATAATAGTATTAATATTTAACTATAGCACAAAAGATCGCGCTTTAAAAAATAAATATAAAAGCTTAATATAAGTATTAAAATACTACCTTTTTATATATATAAGCCTAACGGCGGTGCTAAATATATATTAAAGTCCTTTTAGGCTTAGGGTTAGTTTTCCGGTAAAAGTATTAATAAGAGTTTAGAATAGGATATTACCGTATAAACTAGTAATAAAGTTAGTATTAATATTATAAAATATTAAATTAACAAGAGCCTAAGTAATTTAAATAATAAATTAAGAATAGATTAAATATAAACTCTAAATTTTTAAACTTTATATTTTTATATAGTACGGTAACAGACCCGATAGACTTTTATTAGATTTATTAATAAATTTATTAAAAGTCTATTAATAGACTTACTAAAAGTTTATTAATAAATATAATAAACCTCTATTATATTTATTAGTTATATAACTTGTTTTTATAGCTTTTATTAGTCTTCTAAAGGTTTCCGTGCACTATAGCCTAATACTAATATACTAATTATAATATTATTTTCTTTTTCTAACTAATTCGTTCTTTTTTTTTTTTTTTTTAAATAAAGCTACGCTTTTAGCGTAGTACCTATATTTTTAAAAGAAATAACTATTAACTATTATAGGGGTTCCTGCAAAATAGCTCTATAATAATTTAGGTATAATAATAGGAGATAAAAATAGTATATAGTTATATATTAACGTGTTATACTAAAAATAGTTTATTATTATAATAAGTTAAAATAGTAATACGTAAGTAAGCGTTATCTTTTAATCTAGTACGCGGCGTCTATTTATAAAGAAAAAAAAATAGTAGTAATAGCTTACGCTATTACTAGTATACTATAAAGTATTAATATACGCTAGCGCCCCCTACTACTATATATATATAAAATATAAAAAAGTATAACTAGCAGTTTGCTACGCCGAGCAGCTACTTATACTTTTTTTTATAGATATTATAATATAGATAAACAACTTTATAAAAATAATATACGTAATAATTTTTATATAACTAGATTTATTACTATACTGGTAATAAAAAAGCTCTTAGTAAAAATTTTTTTACTAACTACTTTTATAGAGCTTTAGAATACTATAGTAAGGTTTAATTTTTATAAATAACTTATAGGTACTATAAAAGAAACTATAATTATAATAACTATAGACTGCGTCTTTATAGAAAAAGAGCGAGTCTAGTATATATTATATTTATATTTATACCTATACCGGTACGGCTACGGTAATAGTAATTATTATTAATTTATATAGTTATAAAGGTAATAGACTGTAAGAGTCTTATTATAGGTAACCTAAAATATATTTATAGATAGAAGTAGTAGCTTCTAGCCGTATTAAAAGACTAAAATAACCCTAACTACGCTAAGTTTAAAAATAAAGTAGTAGTAATTATAATTACCCTAGTAGTATAACTATAAAATATAAGAGATCTAGTAATTATAGTATTAGTGATAATATAAAAAAAGCTATATATAAGATAGTAAATACGATAGGTAAATATAATAAATATAGTAATAATATATAAAAGAGTAGGGAGGAGAGCGTTATAAAATGCCTATAAGTGTAGGCAAGACAATATATAATAGTTTAGATATAAAATATAATAATTTAGGTATAAAGGAAATAGGTAATTAGTATTAAAAAGAAATAAAAAAGTCTCTATTTTATTATACGCTTATTAATAAGTACTGCTGTTATAATCTATTAGACCTAACCTGTTACGGTTAAGCCTAAGAAACTAGTAATTTATTTTTAAATTATATATTATTTATATTTATATACTAATTAAATAAATAGTGTAGCTGTAGTGGCTATATAGGTAACTAATTATATATTATTTTAGGCCTTAATTAGTTAAAACTAGTTTTTATTTTATATTTAAAACTTTATTATTCTAATTATATTAGATTTAAAGCCTACGTTTTTTATACTAGCCTTAAGATTTATGATAATAGTTAGATCGCCTTTATTTCTTATTACTAATACTTTTTACTATATTATACCTTTTAATAATTCTAGCGTTTATATATACTACGTAAAGTACGTTACTATATATAAATTTTATATAGACCTATTATCGGCCTCTTTAGATAAAACTTATAAAGAGTATAAAAAAAAAGTAGATAAAGATAAAAAATTACTTACTAGGCCGGCACTTATTTATTTAATTATTATTATCTTTTTTATTAAACTGTCTCTTTATAAATAGTAAGTTAGTTATATAATTATTAAAAGCTTAGCTCTAATAGCTATTTAATAGTTACTTTTAAAATTATAAAAATATAACTAACTATACCGCCTACTAGTTAACTCGCGATACCCTAAGCGCTATTTACTTATTACCTATTATACTTTTTATTTTTTATAAGCTTTTATAACTCTAAATATACTAACCCTATATAGCTACTTATAGCCTTAGTTGCCTTTCGCCCTTTACGCTCTACGCTTAGTATTTAAAATAAAAATAACTTTCCCTATACTAGTATACCGCGTAAGACCTTTTGTATTTAAAATCTAACTATTAGCTTATATAAAAACTCTTAGTCTCATAATAATAATAATAAATTATTATTAATTTAGTTTCTAATCCCCTAGAACTTATAAAGCTATTTTAGTAAATTTTACCTATTTTTTACTATTTTTAGATATTATTACGTCGTCTACTACAGCTTAGCTAGATAAAATACTTATATAATATTAATATAAAAAAAATTTTTTTCTTTTTAGTATAACTAAGTATAAATAAAATTCTAATAGTCTAAGTACTATAAAGTAATTATTTCTTAGACGTTTTTAATATACGTCTTAGCAGTATTATAATTATTAATTTTATTTAGTCTATTTAGGTAAATAGAATAAGCTTTTAGCTTAATCTTATTCTTAGTAGAATTAAATTTAATATAAAAGTTAAGTATTAGTACTTCTGTTTCTAATTAACTATTATTAACTAACGGCCTACCTATAATAGTATGTATATAAAATACTTATTTTAGATAATTTTTTTTAACTACTATAATAATAAGGTAACTTATAATAATAAAAACTATTATAAAAGAGATATTACGTATAAAATAGCTATAATTTACTTTATAATATACTCCTAATATAGTATTTTTACTAAACTTTATTTCCTCTTTTATTAAAATTTTTTTTAATAGGAGTACATATACTACTACTAGCTATAGTATAATTAGTAGCTAGTAGCTTACGCCTTTATTATTTTCTCTTTTATACGCCTCTTTATACCCGTATATATAGTAAAAGTATATATATTCTTATACTATTATTTTACTTTTAGACTAGCCTATATCCTTTTTAACTTACTTTTAATAATTATTATTACTTACTATTATATTAGCTTATTTAGTATAAAATAAAAAGATTTTAAAATAGGCTAAGCTTTATACTTATAAAAAAACTAAATACTTATTATTTAAAATAAAGACTACTAGGAAAATTAAACTTAATAATATAAAATTTTTAGTTATTCTGCGTATAATATAAATATTAGACTATCTAGTTTACTATAGTCTATCTTAGATATAGTAAATACTTTTATAACTTTTAATTTATTTAAGGCGTTATAGTATAGTAATTTTTTTTAAATATCTTTTAATTAATTTTTTATAATTATCTAAATTATTTTTTAGCTTTTATATACTTTCTAACTATAAATAGTCCTTTTACTTAACTAAAAACTAGTGGGGTGGTACAGTGGGCAAGTGCCTAGAAAATATTTAGATTCGTAAAATTCTTCGAATTTTCGTTGTTATTTCTTATATTAGAGGTTTAATTCCCCTCCTTATTATAGTATACTTTAAATACGCCTACTTTACTAGTAAAAAAGTAGAGATTTTAGAAGTATAGGATACTGCTAAGGAATTAATATAAGGCTATAGGAAGCTAAAATCTCTATATAGAACACGTTATATCCGAAAGTATAAATAAGTATTTAGGCTAAAATTACTATCTAAAATTAGATAAGATAAAAATCTATACCTAAATAGACCTAGCGTAGTGAACTAGTTCTAATTAGGCAATAAATTAGTAGTTTAGTTTAACTATTTAGTAAATAATAATCTAGTTAGAAGAATTAAAGAGCCGGTTTTAGTTTATTTAGAAGATAAAACACTTTCCTTAAATAGTTAGGTAGCCTTAATATAAAAGGGTTATTTTAAAAAAAAAAAAAAAAACTAAAAACTATTTTAGGTTTTTCCTTTAATTATTATATATCTTTTTTACTTTATATTTATTTTCTTTCTTAAGTATATAATAAAAGGTTATTTAAATAAATATTTCTAAGTTAGCTAGTTTTAATAATAATATGTAAAATACTAAGTATATATATTTATATATTAATTAAATAAAAAGTGTGGCTGTAGTGGCTCGGGGTGACCCAAAAGGGGGTTTAAAAAAGGAGAAGTATATATATACCTTTATAAATACTAAGTATATTTTAGTATTTTTAAATAGTTTAAGCCTATAGTTAACCGGGCTTTATTATTTTAAAATAAAATTAGTCTAACCTTAAGGTAGTCTAATTTTTTATATTTTTTCTTTTTTATATTTAGATTTTTTATAAGGAAGTAGACTTTATTTTCTTTTTTTTAGCTAAAGTTCTATTTTTCTTTTCTAATTAGGATAATATATAGTTTATTTTTATATTTTCTTTATAACTTTTTATATATACTAGTAGGTCTTCTTTATATTTTCTATTATTATAATAGCTTTTTCCGTTTATCGGTTTATAAAAATAGTTAAATAAAATAGGTATAAGTACTTCCTATAGTTTACATAGAATAGTATAACTCCTATTATTAATAATTTTTTATTATTAAAAGCTATCTATACTAATAATAATAATAATACTATTTAGTTATTTTTCTTCTTATTATAGTATATACGGAGATAAGTTTTTATAATTTAGTTTATTTACTCTATTTATCCGTCTATTTACGGGTAGTAGACTATTAATAATTTTTATTTTATCTTAATAAGTATTATTAGTATTATCTAGTAGTTTAATGTAAATAGTTTATCTCTATTACTAATAATTATTTTTTAGTATTTTATAGTACTATATTATTCTATTAAGTAATAAGTATATAAGTTACTTTGCTATATACTTTTTTTAGTATAGTATTATTTTTACGTATTTAGTAAACCTATCTATATATATATATTTATATATTAATCGAACAAAAAGTATAGCTGTAGTAGCTTAAAGTAACTAAAAGGAATTTAAAAAAAGAGGAGTTTATATATACCTTTATACTTAATATATTAAAAAGGTTAGGTAAAGCTAAATTAAAAAAAAAGCGTTATACTAGCGTACTAGCACGCTTAGCGCGCCCTCCTAAAAAATATTAATTTAAAAAAGTAAATAAGATTAGTAAAGATACTATACTTATTTATAGAGGAGAAATACGTAGAGTATAGTAGTTACTACTACTTATATATCTCTTCTTTATTTTTATAGTTAACAGTCTCTCTCCTCTATCTTTATAATTAATAGTTAAACCTTTATTAAATAAAAAAATACTTACTAAGATATCGTTCTTTTTTAAATGTCCTAATACTACTCCTTATCTTATTAACGCTAATAATAAGATAATTATAATTAATTTTAAGGCGTCTAGTGTATATAGAGTAGTTAACCTAAATAGATTCGCTAGTAATACGGAGCGTATAGATTATATAACTATAATTATATAATTATATAATCTACACTAGCGTGTAGAACCCCTATTTAGTTATTATATAAATAGTAAAGAGAAAAAAAATATTAATTATAATATAATTATTATTATTTATTATTTTATACTATTTTTTTTTATAATATTATAGACGACTACTACTCCGTATAAGTAAAATATAGTTATCCTAATACTAATTAGTAGTTAGTTAATTAATTTATTTAACTACTTTTTACTAGTAGTTAATTAGATTTTTTTATCTATTATATAGTTAGATTAATTAAATTATTTAACTATTTTATTACTAGTAGTTAATTAGATTTCTTTATCTACTATAAATTAGTAAGAGCGTATAAAAAGGTTAAAGTATTATTAAACTTATATTATATAAAAATACTTTTATATATCGCGCGACTCTTCCCCGTACCTATAGATAAAAAAAATATATTAAATTATATATTTTATTAAACCCTTATCTATACAAAAGATAAGAATAACTTTTTTTAAAACTAAACTATTTTATATAAATACGCTAGTACTGTAAGCTAAAACTATATAATTAATTATATAAACTAGATAATATTATAGTACTAAAAGAAGCTTTTTCTATAAAAAAAGGTAAAGAACGTATAATAGAGATAAATCTAGATTTATTATAAAAAAAATATACTTAAAAATATAATATCTCTATATAAGTACTTAAAGACTAGACTAAGTTATAATACTAGATAAAAAATCTAAATATTTAAAATAATTTATTTACTAAATAACTTAATGCGTACGGCGATAGATAGTAAAAAAAAATAATTATATAAATTACTTTTTAGTATATTTTTTTTCTTTTATATATTATATTCTTTTACTTTATTGCACGAATATTAAAAGAAAATTTTTTAAAGTATTATACCTAAAAAAAATAAAAGAAAAATAAAGGAAAAAATAAAAAAAAATTTAAATATAATACTTATATCGGGCTTTATATAACTATTATATATAAAAACTATACGTATTACTTTAGTATTTTACTAATATATAATACTCTATAAAGGGTAAAAGTTTAGTATTATTATTATACTTTTATACGTATAACTGCAGTTTTAGATCTCTATATAACTAAACTAAAAATATATAGAAGTAACCTTTATAGTAAATAATTTTTATAGTAAAAAAAGTAAAATTAGTATTATTAGGTAGGATAATATTTATATTATATAAGGGCAGCTAGTATACTATATACTTATTATCCTATAAAATATTACTGTATAGAAAGAATTATATAGGGATATATATATACGTTAATATAAAGAGCTAAAAAAAAAGCCCTATTAATAGCTGTTCTAGTAAGATTAGTAACTTAAATTTATTTACTAAATATAAAAGCCCGTATAAAAATAAAACTAAATATAACTATAATTTACTATAGTTACTATAGCTACTACTACTATTTATATAAAATAAAAACTATTTTAGAAGTTCTATTAAAGGTTAATTTTATATAAAAGAAAATAGCTAAAAAGTTAAAAAAAAAAAAATATCTAAAACTACGTACGGAGTTAATAATAGGTAAAATTAAAAAAAAAAAATATTATAGAAAGAAAAAGCTTTTTTTTATATACTACTATCCCGTATAGCTTTAGACCGGCCCTTTTTAACTATTATATAATAACTCTTTACTTTTATTTATTATAATTTTACTTTTTACTTTTACGTAATATATAAAGTTATTAACTCTTTACTTTAGTTTACTATAATTTTAATTAATAAGTAGCAGTATACTATATAATTTTACTCCTTATTACTATATAATGCGCGAATAACAGACTATAATTTAGTTATATAAGAATATATTAAGACAGACAGACACTTATATAAAAAAGAAAACTAATTATTATTTATATATAAAAAGAGATATAGGAGAATAGAGTATTTATATAGTATTACTATAAAAAAAAAGTTACTAGTATATATAAAATAGTTAACCTAAATAGATTCGCTAGTAATACGAAGTATATAGATTATATAGTTATAGTTATATAATTATATAATCTATACTAGTATATAAAACCCCTATTTAGCTATTATATAAATAGTAAAGAGAAAAAGAATATTAATTAAAATATAACTATTATTATTTATTATTTTGTACTATTTTCTATTTTTTATAATATTACAGACGACTACTACTCCGTATAAATAAAGTATAGTTATCCCAACACCTAGTATAGTTAACTAAACTTTTTTTATATTATCTTTCTACTTTATAGGTAATAAAGACACAACTCTAGTAAACGCTCGCTAGTATAAATATTTTATTTATCTAAAAGTAGCTAATACTAATAAAGAAGTCGATTATAACTTAAATAAAATTATATTTATTCTTAATAATAGGTACTACTCTAAGTTAAACGAGTTAATTAGATTATTAATAAAGAAAGTAGTTAAAATTATAAATATTAGATTAGTAGTATTAGCGGCGGCTTTAATAGGTAGAGATATAATAAATAAAAAAAATAAAAAAATATAACGTATAGTTTATAGTAAAGTTAATAATTAAAATAAGTATTTTATAAATATAGTAGGTACTCCTTAGCGTAAAAAATACGGTAAAGGTAAAGGTAATAGTAAAAGTAATAGTAAAAGTAATAGTAAAAGTAATAGTAAAAATATCCTAAAAATAATTAATATTTAAAAGTTTTAGGGGGGCCTATATATAGTTTCTTAGTTTCTTCGGTGCGTAGACTAAGTTAGTAGACTAGTAGGTAAGTATACTTAGTATTACAGTTATCTTTAAGTAAAAAAAAATTTATAATTATAAATAAAAATATTAAATATTATTAAACGTTATATTACCTGTATATATATATAGGCGGAGTAAAAAGTAATAAAAATAAAGTTAAAAAAGTAACTAATAGGTTATAATCATAGTTGTCAGCTATCTATAATATTAAGTATTATATTATACCTAATATCTATAGCTAAATTAGTTAATAATAGTAAATCTATAATAAAGTCTATAATAATATTATTCTATAGTATAGCTAGTATTAGTAGTAGTCGTAGTTTACTATACTTAAAATATATTATATACTTATTTCTTTAGTAATCTGTATACGCCCTAATATATATTTTAACCTATTTTTTTATTTTAAAAAACTAATTATTTTATTAAATAAGTTTTATTATTTTAATAACTTTTAAGTATTTATATAATAGTTTATTATAGTATTTCTATATAATTATTAGTTAGTATTCTTCTAGTATCTTTTTTATTATAGCTATAAACTCGTTTAATTTTATAGTAGGTTTTAGTAAAGTATTTTTTTTTAAATAGTTATAGTATTAATTACCTTCTCCTTTACTAAATTATTTTATTAGCTTAGTATATATGCTTATCTATTATCTCTTTTTAGAGTATAAATAATCTAAAACTTATATTACTTTAGTATTTTTAACTATTTTACTTATTATAGCGTAAGTTTTTTAGTTATTATAAATTATAATAGATTTTTATAATCTATAAAAATCTCTAGTGTTAAGTAACTATAAATATAAATTTTTTAGTACTTAAGCGTTTTTATAATTATATATAATTTTTTATTATATATATTATATCTTATTTCTGTATTCTTAAACTTAAAAGAGTAGTAAACTATAGAATACTATTTTTTATTTTATTTCTATTTAGCGTAAACTCTAATAGCTTAGTCTAATACGTTTATTTTAAAATATAATAGTTACTTACTAATAAAAGTAATAAGTATAGATAGTATTATATACACTTTTATTAATATATTAAATACTTTTTACTATTTCTTTCTCTATTAAAATAGAATAGTTTTTTTTATTAATTTTATTAAAAGGTACGTAATCCGTACGTATTCCTTAATAAATTATTAGTTAAATCTATAAAATCTTAAGAATTTCTATAAAGGTATACACATACTCCTCCTTTTTTAAAACCCCTTTTAGTTGCCCTAAGCCACTACAGCCACACTATTTGTTCGATTAATATATAAATATATAAGAATTTCTATACCTATTTTATTATTATTAGTTTTAGCTAATCTTATATAATTTCTATTTTTATTAAACTTATCTCTATTTCTTTCGTAAAAATAATATACTATAAGTATTTTAGTTCTACTTTATAAAATTTATATTTTTTTAGTTTTAGTT
Organism: Pleoardoris graminearum; assembly: GCA_030770415.1. Classification (NCBI taxonomy): domain Eukaryota; kingdom Fungi; phylum Ascomycota; class Dothideomycetes; order Pleosporales; family Didymosphaeriaceae; genus Pleoardoris; species Pleoardoris graminearum. The sequence continues at coordinate 18,969 of JASEKS010000396.1, forward strand.
TAAAATCTATCTTATTTAAGAGTTTTAGGACTATTTTTATATATTTAATATAGTCTTTCCTATTCTTTAAACAGATAAGAATATTATCTAGATATATAATAATAAAGATATTAAAATAATTTCTTAATATATTATTTATAAACGCTTAGAAGGTAACTAATATAGTTGTAAATTTAAATAGTATAACTAAGTATTTAAAGAGTTTATATTTTATTTAAAATACTATTTTTTTTCGTCTTCTTTTTTAATACGTATTAAGTAGTAATTGTCTCTTAAATTAAATATTATAAATATTTTTACTTAAGCTAGTTAGTCCCGTAGTTCCCTTATATTAAATAGTAAATATTAATTTTTAATTATTATATTATTAAGTTTTTAATAATTAATATAGAGCCTAAGTACTCTATTCCTTTTTAGTATAAATATTAGTAGTAATACTACTTATAATTTTAATATTCATATATAGCCCTTCTTCAGATATTACTTAAAATTTTTTTATATTTATTAGAGTTCTTTTTCTGTCTGTAGGTGTAGTAGTCTAAAAAATAGTATTTTTTTTCTTTTAAAACTATCTTATAATTAATTAGTATTTTTTTAGGTAGTATTTACTATTTTTTTTTAAATAAGTAACTCTATTTTTTATATTCCTTAAAAATGTTATAAGTTATATAGTTCTTTATTTTTTTTATGCTCTATAATTTAATAATCTAGTTTAATATCTCCTAAAATAGATTTATTTCTCTTAAATCCTGGTTTTAAAATAATTATTTTTATTACTTTCTTATTTACTATTTTTAGTATAGGAGACATAGACTTTACTTATAGTATATATTTATAGCGCTTTAATAAAAGGCTTGTTTTATTTTAGTTAATATCTAAGTTATATTTTTATAACTATAAAAGTTTTAATATAATATTATAGTTACTTCCCGTTAATATATTAAAAATAATCTCTTTCTAGTACTAATAGATCTTAAAACTTATAGGAGTCTTATACTTAATTTATAGTATACTTAGTATTAGGTTTTTATTCGCGATATAGAGTATATAAAAGTTATTTTTACGTTTTTATTAAATACTTACTTTATTAGTTACCTATTATAATATATAGTTTTTTTACACGCCTAAGTCTAGTATTACTTTTATTTATCTATCTTTAAGCTATACTAGTAGCTTAATTAATAAAATACTATTTATTACACCTAGTTCTTTTACAAACTCTTAAGATTTATTAATAAATATAAAAAATTCTCTTTAATAGTAGTTATTCTTTTTTTAAAATATACCTTTACTCTTCTAAATCTAAATATTTTTTTATTAGTTTTATACTAATTATATTTTAAATATAAGCGCGTCTACTAGTATTCTTAATCATAGTTTTTAGTAATAATTATATTTATTACTATATAGTTTACTTCTATATAGTATAAAAAGTATTTCTTTTCCCTCTTATCCTATAAATATTAGTTATAGTTATTAATTAGATAGTTAAACTATATCTACTAATACCTTAGTCTAAAGATAGAAAACTAATATTTTTCTTTTACTATATAATATACTAGGTATACGTCTACTTTGTATAGTCGCTATCTTAATATATAATATATTAGATTTTAGTAATTTAGGCTATATTTAGATTTATAGCCAGCGTCTTCGCTTAAATACTTTTTATTACTAAATTAGTCCTTATAGACTGTATTTACCTACTTTTAGTTTTTTTAAAAATTAACTTTACTCTCCTTAAAACAGCTGTAGTATTAGTAATATATAAAATTATTATTTAAAACCCCTTTTGGTCGTCCCGAGCCACCACAGCCATACTATTTGTTTAATTAGTATATAAATATATAAAATTATTATATCTATTACCTTTTAATTAGATTAATTTTACTTCTAGGAGTTTTATATATTAATTTTTTATTTTATTTTTTTATTTTTTACTTTTTTTAACTCCTTAGGGTATAGCGTTAGTGCTTTAAATAATAAATAAAAATATTTCTAACTATCGCTCTTATTTTTAGAGTCTTTATCTAATCTTAAGTTAAGTAAATTATTTTTTACTTTTTTAAAATTAAAATTTCTAATACTATTAGTAATAACCTATTTATTATTTTTAGTAGCCTTTTTTTTAGTGCCTAATATATTTAACTACTGTTTAATTTTATTTTTAGATCTATAGTTTCTAGTAATATAGTTTAGTTTTTTATATATAAAATAAGTCTGTCCTTTTTTTATTAAAGTTATTTTTATTATTTAGCTTATAAAAGCTTTTTCCTCTTTTTAATCTTTTAGTAAGAGTATTTAGTTTTATAGGTTAGTACTTATAAAAATCTTTACTCCACTAGCTTACGTATTATTTATAATAATTAGTTTATCTACTAGACTTACTATAACTTAAATTACTTCGTTTTTTATACTAAAATATTTAGTTTAACTTATACTATTCTATATTATTTTAAATAGATTTATTATATAACTTTTAAAGTTTACTAATAAAGGCTTTACTCTTTAAGAGCTTTTTTCTTATACTTCTCTTTACTCTCTACTTATCCAGCATTATTAAGGGTACGTTTTTTTATTTTAATTATATAATATAGTATTTACATCTTACCGTATACTCTATAGCTAAATAGATTTATTTAAGTTCCTAAATTTCTTATTTAACTAGTAGTACTTAATTAGTAACTCTAAAAAGTTATTTAATATTCTCGCTAAAAATAGAATAATTCTTAATAATTTTATTAATTTTATTTCTTTTAGAGTTCTTCTTAACTAAGTAAATATTTATATAGCGTTAAATCGACTCCGTAATCTTTCCTTATATATAAGTAATAATAAATAAAATCTTATTTTTATCTCCTATATTTAAAATTATAAAGTAAAAGTATAGGTCTAACTATAATAATTAATAGTTTAGTTTCCTCTAGTCTCTATTATATAGATTTAATAGCGCTATCTTATTACGTAAGTTACGCATAGTAGTAAGGTTCTTAAAACTACTTATATTAAAAGTATTTAAAATATTAAAGTTCTTTTAGGCTTAAGGTTAATTTTTATGTAGAAGTAGTAATAAAAGTTTAAAATAAAGTATTACTATATAAACTAATAATAGGGTTAGTATTAATATTATAAAATATTAAATTAATAAAAGCCTAAGTAATCTAAATAATAGATTAAAAACAGGTTAAATATAAATTTTAAATTTTTAAATTTTATATTTCTATATAGTGCGGCCATAGACCTAATAAACCTTTATTAAATCTATTAATAAACTTACTAAAAGTCTATTAATAGACTTACTAAGGGTCTATTAATAAATATAATAGACCTCTATTATGTTTATTAGTTATATAACCTTTTCTTTTTATAGCTCTTATTAGCCTTCTAAATGTTCTCGTATACTGTGGCCTAATGCCTAAATACTAATTATAATAATATACTAGGTAAAAAATTATTAATAAGGCTATTACTATAAGACTTAATATAAACTTATTAGAAAAGTTTTAACTAAAAATTATAAAAGTAGCTATAGCGTTTAATAATAATAGTTTAGTAACTTTTAAAAGTATATAATTTTTAAATAAAGTTGTTTATAGCTAATTTAGATAGTATTTTTATTATTATACATTAAAGCTTATAAAGTACTAAACGGTATATTTATACCTAAATTAAAATAATATATATACTTATAATGATTATATATATCTACTAAATAGGGATTACGTAGTTAGACGTAATACATATATATTTAAAATACATCTCCGTACTTATATTAAATATTTAGTTAGTAATATAGTTTTTAATATTAATATAATATAAATACTATTATTTAACTTAATTATTATAACACGTAATATTACGTTCAATAAAACTTTTTTTATAAAGAAAAAGAAGATTAGTTAATCTTTTAAAAAAAGGCTATAAAGCTTATAGATATCTTATATACCATTAAGAGTATAAATATAAGTAAGGTATTTAATAAAATTCTTAACACGTAAGCCTATAATGCTAGTAAATTAAAAATTAGTAAAAATATTATATAATTTAAATAGTAGCTTAGGAGTACTTTAATATAAATCTTATTTTATTTTTTTAGCTAGTTAGTTAAGTAAAGCTCTATATAAGTAGTATATATATAAACTATTAATTTATCTAGCTAAACTGTAAATCTATATATTTTATAATATAAATATTAGTTTAATCTTTTTTTTAGGCTACTTTCGAGTCTAAAGAACTTAAAAATATATTTTTTAAAAAAGATAAATACTTTAGTATATTTTATAAAGTGTACTTTAGTAAAAGAGTAAAATAGCTTAAAATAAATAGTGGAAGAGATCTTTATATAATAAATAAAAGCTTATTTAATACTATTACTTAAATTAATAATATAACGGTCCTTTTATTAAGAAAAGTAATTAGTTTATTTACTTATAGAATACGAGAACCAATTGGAAACTATAACTTAACTATTTAATAAAGATAAAAGTAACGTAAATTAAATTTTAAAAATTTTAATAAATTAGGGAGTAGATATAAAAACCTAATTAGTATTTATATATTATTAAGCCCTAATTTAGAAAGTAAGCTATTATATAATATAAAATTTATAAGTATTTTATTTAATAATATATATAGTTCCTACTAGTATAATTCTATAAATATATTTATAATTAATATAAATCTTATACAGAAAGAGCGTAGAGAGTTTATAATTATTAATATAATAGTTTTAACTACTATATAGAATAAGGCCTTAAAAAAATAATATTTTAAAATAAAATTTATATATACTATAATAAGTATTTAAAAAAACTAGTAACGTACTCTACGGGCGAGTAGATTATATAGGTAAGTAAATTACTTTTACTAAAACTTTACTAAAACACCCTTTCTATACTAATACCTCCTTAATAATAATAAATAGACGTATTAAAAGAAGGCTAAATATAGCTTATGTTTTAAGCGCTTAAGTAAAATATAAATTTTTTTAGTAGCGTGCTATAGCTATTTATAGAGTCTATTAAAGTATACTAAATTAATAATACGCCGGACAACCTTTACGTACTAATATTATATTTAATTTATAAAATTTTAACTAAAATAAAGAAAAGATAATTATTAAATATATACTTAATCTAGTTATACAAGGATTTCTCTCTTAGTTTATAACTATAGCTAATATAGCTAATTCTTTATATACTAAGCCTAATCTAGCGCTAGTTAGTATTGGCCGGCACTTGTTTATTTAGTTATTATTATCCTTCTTATTAAACTATCCCTTTATTAATAGTAAGTTAATTATATAATTATTAGAAGCTTAGCTCTGGTAGCTATTTAATAGTTACTTTTAAAATTATAAATATATAACTAACTACGCTGTCTACCGGTTAATTTATAATATTTTAAGTATTATTACTTATTACCAATTACGTTTTATTTTTTATAAGCTCCTATAATTTTAAATATACTAATTTTATATAGCTACTATCTCTATCGCCTTTTACGCTCTACGCTTAGCGCTTAGAATAACTTTATTACCTTTACCTATACAATAACCTTTACGACTTCTTAGATTCTAGTAATATTTTCTTTATTAGTTATTATTTATAGTATTTAGTTTTTATTATCCTTTATCTACTTATTATTTTAGTACTAATTAGTAGTATTACGGAGGCTTTACTTAACTAAATCTATTACTATATATTTAGTTTTTTTAGCCTCTAGGTCTAGTTCTGCTATCCTTTAGAGTTATAATAGTTTAAATACTTTTAGGACTTTTATATAAACAATATCTACGTTATAGTATATTTTAATAGTAATAATAATTTAGTAAATAATATATTAGCTTTTTAACTACTAGATACTTAACTACTAAGTAATTATTTACTAAATATTAGTTAGGGTTTTTATAATCGTTATAATATTAATTTATATATAAAATAAATTTTTATATAAAATACCTAAAACTGTATAAGCTTTAATAAATTTAGTTTACTATATATAACGTACTATAGTATATATTAGCTACTCATTTTTAGCTACTGCAATAATAAGGTAATAACTTATAATAGTAAAGACTATTATAAAAAAGGTATTACGTATAAGGTAGCCGTAACCTATTTTATAATATACTTTTAATATAGTATCCTTACTAAATTTTATTTTTTTTTTATTAAAATTTTTTTAGTAGGAGCGTACGTACTACTACTAGCTATAGTATAACTAGTAGCTTATTAGCCTTAGCGTAGCGCTTTTATTATTTTTTCTTTTATACGCCTCTTCGTACGCGTATATATAGTAAAAGTATATATATCTTTATACTATTACTTTACTTTTAGGCTAGCCTATATCCTTTTTAACTTACTTCTAATAATTAATATATTAGTATTAATTAGTTTAGTATATTTATAAAGTGCTATATTAAGCTTATAATAAAGTTTAATTATAAATATAACTATAAAAGAGCTCTCTATAAAAATTCTAGATAAATATAAAACTAGTTTAATTTAGTAACTAATATTAAAACTAAGTATCGTATCTAAAATAATTATATATATAATTTTAATAAAATAAGTGTTATAATAAACTAAATATTTACTAACGTAGTTATTACAGTTTTAAAAAAATAAAAATAGACTAAAGTAGTCTAACTAAGGAATTAAAAGTAGATAATAGTTATTTAAAATATTAATACTAGAGAATAAGCTATTTTACATTTTATTATTTTAAAAGCGCGCTAATACCTATTAAACTAGTATAAAATAGACGATGTACTCTATAATTAGGTTATTATAGTCTCTAAAAACGGCTAAATAATTAATAAGTTTAGTCTTAACTAGTTAAAATACTTTAATAAGTATATATATTTATATATTAATCGAATAAAGAGTGTGGCTATAGTGGCTCGGAGCGACTAAAAGGGGTTTTAAAAAAGGAGGAGTATGTATATACCTTTATACTTAATGTGTCGAAAAATTTAATAAGTATATAAAGAGGAAGATAGTTAGTAGCTACTAATTACTTATTATTAATAGCTATAAGAGCTATAACGCGCTTAAATTTTAGTAATACTATTAAAATAATAAAATTATTATATTTTATATACCTTTATACTTGTTGTACCTCCTATAGTTATTTAATATAAAATATTTTACACTACTAAAGAAGGCGTATAAGTACTAAGCTACAAAGGTTATAAGGAACTATATTATATATATTATAAAATTTAAGTTTTTATTTTACTTTAAGCGCGCTTTTAATATAGTAATTACTTTTAGTAATATTTAAGGAGGGTTTTAAAGCGTCGGATTAGTCCTATTTATATTAAAATAAGTTATATTATATTTTAATATAAAGTTATACACTCTATTATTACTACTATTTAGTAATAGTTTTTAAAAGTTATAAATCCTTAGTAATACTCTAGAACTAGGATTATAATTAACGCTTATAAAATTAACAATTTAGAAATATATAAACAGTTTACTAACGTCTATAGTTAAAGTATTTAAAAAAGATTTAAAAAGCGCAGTAATTATTACGTATAATCTAGTATTAGTGTAATAAAAGATAGCTAAACTTAAAATAATAAATAAAGCTGTTACGCGACGTAAATTATAAAAAAAAATTCACGTAAAAAAGACTTTAACAGTTAATAATAGCGCTTATCTAAATACTTTATAGAAGTTTAGAGCGCGTAGTAATAAAAGGAGAGTAAAAAAGTAAGTATATACTAAAGTAAATAAACCTTTTTAAAAACGCTGTAAACGGTGCTAAATAATTAAATATAATATATAAACGTATAAAAAGACTATAAAAGTTAATTCTAAGTAATATTTAATACTATTTTATAATAAATAGATTTAAATTATCCTATTTTGTACTATAATAAGTATAGTTTTAGTACGATTTTAGTAAAAGTAATCTACTTACCTATATAATTTACTCGTCCGTAGAGTATATTAATATAAAATATAATTATTTTATATTTACATAGTCTACTCTTTTACTAGACTATATATAAAGAATAGAATATACTTTTTAAAAAGTAAATTTAATAAGTAGTTACGCGCTCTAAAAGTGCTATATATTTATTTTTACTTAAATAGGTATTTATTTATAAGTTTAATTAGGATAGTTACTTTATAAAGTATAAAATATATTTTATTATTAAAGGTAGTTTCTAATTAAAAGATATGCTTTTATTAATATATATTATAATACTTATGGTATACTTTTTTTATATAAGTATAATATTAAGTATAAAGGTATATATATACTCCTCGTTTTATAAAACCCCTTTTAGTCGCCCAGAGCCACTACAGCCACATTTTTTATTTAATTAATATATAAATATATATAACTATAATAATTATAGTGGAATTTAACTTAAAGATTTTATAGTTTAATATAAGTAGTATACTTTTTTAATACATTAAGTATAAAGGTATATATATACTCCTCCTTTTTTAAAACCCCTTTTAGTCGCCCTAAGCCACTGCAGCTACACTATTTGTTTAATTAATATATAAATATATATATATATATATATATAAGTAGTATATGTTTTAATATATTAATTAACCTCTTAAAATTAATATAGTATAAACTATTTTATAACTATAAATAAAAAAATAATTATATAAAGCTTAATTAAGTTCTATATAGCCTACGTAGCTTCCCTATAGTATAGTATTAAGAATTTTTTAGTACCTTAACTAAGCTTAGCCTTATTTACTTAATAGAGAAATTTTATATATATTTTAATATAGATTGTAAGATTTCTATATTTTTTTATATAGATAATATTTTACTTTTATACTATAAAATATATTAGTAAGAAGCTTTTAAACTGCGTAATAAGCTTTTTAAAATATATAAAATAAAAGAGTGTAGAGTTATAAAATAGTATTTTAAAATATAAGTAATTAAGAATTTAAAAAAATTAACTAATTACGTTAATTTATAATTTATATATTAAAAAGATTATAAAGAAATTTAAGATAGTTAATTTAGTACTCTTTTTACTAACGCTGTTACTATTAAAAAAGTTAATTAAAAATAAAAGTAAAGTAATAAAAGCTAAAATTAAAGCGTATTAGAAGTATAATAAATTTATACTATATATTACTATTATAATATAAGTAAATTATATATTTACTATTTTAAAGCTTTTTTATTTTTTACTTAATTTGAGTAAAGAATATTTTACTATAATAGAATATATAATTATATTTTTTTATAAATTTTACTATTAGATAATTTACTATAGCGTATATAAGGGTCTAGAACTTATAATCTATTTAAACGCTTTATTTATAAAAAATTTAAAAAGTAGACAAGCTTTATATAGCTATATTATTATATTATTTAGGGGCATAATTATTTAGAAAGCCGTAAAATAGACTATTATTATAATATTAACTACTAAAGTAGAGCTCCTCGCGCTTAAATATATAAGTAAAGAAATAACAGCTCTAAAGCGCTTTTTTAAAAAACTTATTTTAGATTTTAGAACTACGTAACGCATATTTAATAATAATTAATAAATAATTAGGCTACTAATAGGTAAAAATAAGTATATAACTACCTATTTATATTATAATAATATATAAAATATATAGCCACGCTAGAAATATAAAAAAATAGTTTAAAATTAAATATCTTTAAATAAGTAATATACTCGTTAATTAGTTAACGAAAGCTCTTATTAGCTTAATAATTTTAAAAATATAAAAGAAAAAATTACTAAACTAGAATTTTAAAAGATTATATAATAATAGAGCGTAAAGTATATTAAACTAAATATTAAATAATTCTTAAGCTACTATTTATAATAAATAATTTAAGATCGTACAACTTAAAAAAATTTTATAATAAAAAGTAAAAAAATAATAAAATAATTAAAATTATATAATAATACTAATAGAGAAACTAAGTAAATTAATAACTTAACTAGTTTATTATATTTTTAAACAGCTTAAGTACGGGGTAAAGTAATGTTATTAAAAATATTATTTATAAAGTTACTACCTAAATTCTTCTTTATTTTAATTATCTACCTAACACGTATTTATAATTTATTAAACTCTATATTTTATAAAATATATATTACTAAAGATTAAATAAAGCAGATTAAAAATTATATTTTTTTTTTAAGTAAACTCTTCTTACTTCTTGCGATAGAGTAGTTTATAAAAAGATAAAACATACTTAGTAATCTCTTAGATATAAATAAGATTATAATAATAAATATATAATTTTTTATATATATTTGTATACTAATCGAACAAATAGTGTGGCTGTGGTGGCTCGGGGCGACCAAAAGGGGTTTTAAAAAAGGAGGAGTATATACATGCCTTTATACTTAATGTATCGAAAAAGTTATTAAATTTTTTAAATTAAAATATTAGTATATAAATTAGGTTATAGCTATATTTACTCTTATATATTTAGTAATAAAAGATTAGCTTTTTAGTATTATAGTAACTTTTATTACTTTTACTAAATAGAGTATCACTTAAATAATAAAAGTAAAATACTAAATACCTTAATTTTATAATCTATTAGTAATATTAAGTTATATAAATACTATCTATTAGTTTTACAATTTATTTAATTCTAATATAAAAAAATAAATAAAGTTTTAAAAAACTATAAACTAAAAAATTTAAAATATTTTTATTAATATTATTTTTATTTCTATAACATAATAGAGTATAAACAATAATTAGTTTACTATTTTATTTTTTTTTATTCTTTTTAGATTTATTTTTAGTTTCTATAAAGCATAGTCTATTTTTTAAACTTAATATAGTAAGACTTAGAAGCGCTTAATTAAAAAGGGTATAGATAGTACCCTATACTTAAAAAGACTAAATAGGAAAGATAGGCTAAATGAAATTAATAATTTTAAAAGTCTATTTAATTTTTTTTTTAGTATTAAGATTTCTATATAGCTATTATATACTAATAGACTAACTATTAGACAGTAATTTAGGAGCACGGTATAAAAATAAAATTTATAAATTTATAAAATTTCTTAATCTAAAGTAGTCGGAGGATGTTTTTAAAATAAAAATATAAAATTTATTTTAAGCTTATAATAAGAGTGTATCTTGTTATAAAAAAAGTGTTTTTAAATATAAAATATAAAAATTTTTAGCTAGAGCGTAAGAATTTTTAGTTAAGGCTAAATAATATTATTATTTTACGTAGCTGTCTATTATTTAGACGTTTAATAATAATACTTATTTTTTTTCTTTATCTATTGTTTATAAAACGCAATTATAGGTTTAAGAATAAAATAAAATAAAAAGTTAGGAGTTATAAAACTAGGCCCTATTACCTTTTTACTAATTTTAGTATACTTAATATATTTTAAATTCTAAGTATACTTAATTAAATGTAGGCGGTTAAACTATATATTACAATAAGTATTATTTATTAACTCTTTAAACTATTAAGTAAAAATCAGTAAAGTTTTTAAAAAAAGAAATAAACGATTAGAAATCTAAAAAAATTTTAAAAAGTAAAAATTTTAAAAAGTATTATAGCTTACTATAGCTATAGTAGTAGTAATATAAATGGTTAACTTATTTTACTTATAATAATTAGGGAGCTTAAGAAGCTATTAAAAAAAAACTATAAAAAGAGCTATAGAATTGTATAAATAGTACGAGAAATATAATAATAATAATAAAAAGTAAAAAAAGAGTAAAAATTATTTTAATAAAATTAGTAAAGAGATTATATAAACGCTATTTATAATATTAAATCCTAGTATATCTACTATAATTAACGTTTTATTTTAAAACTTTATTATCTAGTAATACTAACTACTAAAAATTTAGTTAAAGGAGTTTTTTTTAAAGTTAAATTTATAGCTGCTATAAATTTAAAAAAAATTAATTTTAAACTATTTAAATAGTTATGCTGTTTTTATTAGTTTAACTAGAGGATATATTATAAAAAGATATTTTAGAGTTTATATTACTAGTTTATAAAACTCTTTAGAATAGAGAATTCTTTATATATATATATATATATAATATAGCTCTTTAGTGCTTTTTTTTATATAAATAGTCTTCATTCTTTAATCTTAGAAACTAGTAATTTTTAGCTTATTTGGCCTCTATAAAAATTTTAAAGAATATTTAATAAGTACTTTTTTTTAAATATATAACTATACTATTATTAACCCCTCCTAAGTAGAAGGTGATAAAAGGCCCTACTTAGGTAACCTAAGTATTAAAAACTACGTTATATTTACTAGAATTTATATATATAGTTTACTATTATTTTAATAGTTTTTATTTAATTTAGTTTAATTTAGTTTTATAATATTATATCTCCTAAAGCACTAAGACCTTTAGTATAAAGTTTTTTTACTCATATTACTAGCAGCTTTTTCTAATACTTAATAATTTAATAATAATAATATTTCTACTAACTCTTCCTTTATAAGAATAATTTTTTATATATTTTAAAATACTATTACTACCACTACTACTACCTACTATAAATACTTACGCTTAGGAACCTTTCTACATCTTTACTATTACCTAGTCCCTCTTTTTACGCGTATATAAGTATATATTATATTCTTATTCTAGCTATAACTTAAAATTATAAATTCTGTTTTTATAGTATACTATTAGCTTTTTTATACTTTTAGTAATAATTATCGTATATTTTTAGGATAACCTATTAATAGTATTATATAAGATAGTAAAAGTAATTATTTAGTATATTACTACTTATAAATAGTTTTATTACTATATATCTAAATAATAATATTAATTTTAAATATAGTAAGGACTACTATATTTAGCTAAAAAAAGTATACGTACTATCTAGACTAAATAAAATTATTTATATTTAATTTAATATTCTTAATCCTTAATTTAGCGATCTACAAAATATAAAGGTATAAATATTTATTTATAGTTATATAAATGTCGTATAAAGGGCTTACTTATATTTTATTTTTTAATACCTTATTAGTTTTAATAGTAAAGTATAGATACTATTTAAACTATTTAAAATTAAATATAATAATTAGGTAATTTTAATAATAAAAAAGTTACAGAAGTTTCTATATAGTTTTTTTATTATTTATATAATATATATAGGTAATCGCGTTATATTACCTACTCTTTATACGATCCGCTAAGTACCTACTAATATAGACTACTAGTTTAATACTAACTACTAGCCTACTAATATACTTATTATTTAATTATATAGCTATTTAAATAGATATTATTTTTTTAAGTCGGCTCTTACTAAAAGTTAGTTTTTAATTATTATATATATAGTTTAGTACCTAATAAAATTCTCTAATTATATTTATACTCTTAGATTAAGGTCTAGGCGTACTTTTACTTTTTAATACTATTATTAACTATAAGATAGAGAAGAGATATATAGACTACTACTTATATATCTCTTCTACTAAATATAGTGTCTATACTAAACTTTTTAATTTAATATTTTTTTAGGGGGCGCGCTAAGTGCGCTAGTACTAGTGTAGTACTATATTTTTTTTATTTAGTTTTATCTAACTTTTTTAATATACTAAGTATAAAGGTATATATATACTTCTCCTTTTTTAAAACCTCTTTTAGTTATCTATATAGCCACTCTAACCATAACCTTTTATTTCATTAATATATAAATATATTATATAATAATATAATATAGTATTTACAGATTATAATAGCGCTTCTTAATAGGCTCGACTATAATAGCTAAATTTAATAGGTTATAATAGTATTTATTAATAGGTTTATAATAAAAAAAATTTTTATATTTTTTTTTTTGCACTAATTATCTATTGTCTTTATCCTTAAACTATTATATATTATTTTACCTATACTTATAGATATTGTATAACATATTTTTTTTCTATAATTATTTATCGTTTAGTATATTTATCGTTTAGTATATTTATCTACTATATTTATCTATTATTATTAATTACCGTTTTATATATAACTTTTATATTATTACTAAAACTCTGTTTACTAGTTTCTATGGATTTTATAGCTATACTATTATTAAAATAACTACTACTATTTTAGTGTTAAAGCTAGTATAGTTAGAGTTATTTTAATTATTTAATAGAGCTAAAAGCTACTATTTTTATTTATTAATATAGTTTATATTAGTATTTATAATAAATTTTTTAGAATCTTTTACTGTTATAATAATGTAAATTAATAATAATAATTATTACTATGGCTATAGCTATAGCTATATAGGTATAGTATATACTTATCTACCTCTACTATAAATTATAGTTTATAGTTATTAAATTTACTATTTATTTTATACTATTTAGTTACTTATATAGACTAACACTTACTATAATACTTTAAAGCTGTTTAAAAATATATAGTAAAAGGAATACTATTAGCGATATAGGGATAGATTTAGTTATATAAATAATATTATAGGTAATACTTTTATAGAGTTTTTATTTATAGTATAGTAATAAATATTTAGTATAAGATATAATATAGTTACTTAGCGTAGTAGACTTCTTTTTTTTAATAAAAAATAAAGCTACGCTTTTAACTTAGTACTTATATTTTTTTAAAAAAAAAATAACTACTAACTACTATAGGGGTTCCTATAAAACGGCTCTATAATAATTTAAATATAATAATAGGAAACGTAGTACGTAGTTATATATTAATATATTATACTAAGAATAGTTTATTATTATAATAAGTTAAAATAGTAATACGTAAGTAAGTATTATTTTTTAATCTAATACGTAACGTCTATTTATATAAAAAAATAGTAGTATATATTTGTATATTAATCGAACAAATAGTGTAGCTGTAGTAACTTAGAATAACTAAAAGGGGTTTTAAAAAAGGAGGAGTATGTGTATGCCTTTATACTAGTATACTATAAAAGATTAATATATATTAGCGTCTTCGGTACTACATACGTATATATATATAAAATAATAAGCCTTTTTCAACACATTAAGTATAAAAGTATACACATACTCCTCCTTTTTCGAACCCCTTTTTAGGTCGCCCTAAGCTACTACAGCCACACTTTTTATTCGATTAATATATAAATATATATATATAAAATAATAATAAAAATATATTTAGTAGTCTACTACGCCGGATGACTACTTATACTCTTTATAAATATTACTATATATACTATATTATAATACAAATAAACAATCTTATAAAAGTAATATTTATAAGAATTTTTACGTAACTAGATTTATTACTATACTAGTAATAAAAAAGCTTTTAGTAAAAATGTTTTTACTAACTACTTTTATAGAGCTCTAAAGTACTATAATTATATTAAATTTTTATAAGTAATCTATAGATATAGAATAAATAATAATTATAATAGTTATAGTCTCGATAAAAACCTAGAGGTTTTAAAGTTATAATAAAATAATTAATATAGAATATTCTATTTTATTTAGTTATATACTAAGCTATTTATTTTTATTACTTTAGACCTATTAGCTATTATCTCCTTATAGTTTTTATAGCCTAATTTAAAGAATTTTTTAATATTTAGGCCTCGCGTATCTACTACGCTTTTATAATATTATATACCCGCAGCTTTGCCATATATCTAAAGTTATTTAGCCTACTCTTATATAGAGTCTTTAAGTTATTTTACTATTTTTATATAAAGTCTTTATTTATTTATAAAAGCCTTATAAGTTATTAATTTTTATAGTAGACTCTCTAAAACTATTATTATATACTATTTTACGTTTTAAGTATCTAGTAGGTATTTAAGAGTACTAGTAATACTAACTCTTTATTTAATTTATAGGGCGTTCTACTTTATTATCTATACTTTAATTAAATTTTTAGTCTTTTAGTAATAGCAATTATAATTATATACTACTTCTAAGTTAAGTTGGACGTGTTATTATATAGTATTATACTAAAAATTATATAAGTACTACTATTATTTTACGCTAGTTCTAAAAAGTTATTTATCTTAACTTTAACCTTTTTATTATTTCTTTTATTTATCTATTTTATATATATCTTTTATAGTATACGCCGTAAGAGTTTATAATATAAAAGCCTATATATATATTACTAGTAAGTTATTTATTTTATAGTTTATTAAGTATATAAAAGTCTAGTACTATAATTAATAAAGCTTATTACTTTACGTATTATTCTGCGTACTGTAAATATAATATATTAATATTTTTTTTTTTACAAATACCTACTTATTATTAGTTTATAATAGTAGATATATTTATATAAGTTATTATATAAAATAATAAATTATACTAAGCTATAATACTATAAGATACTATTAAGTAGTTATTATATATCTATTTTAGCGCAGTACCTTTTCTAATTTAGCTTAGTATAGTACTTTTAAAAGCTAATTATTAGGTCCTATAGTATATATAGCACTTTTCTTCCCAATTAAGTAGTTACTAATAGCAACTTTATTACATAAAAAAAAAAAAAAAAAAACTATAATAGTTATAGACTACATTTTTATAAAGGAAGAGTTAGTTAAATATATACTATATTTATACCTATACTAGTACCGGTATAATATAGTAATAGTAATTATTACTAACCTATATAGTTATAAAGGTAATAAACCCTAAAAATATTATTATAGGTAACTTAAACTATATTTATAGATAGAAGTAGTAGCTTTTAGTTATATTAAAAAACTAAAATAAATCTAACTACGCTAAGTTTAATAACAAAATAGTATAGTATATAAATATAACTACTCTAGTAGTATAGCTATAAAATATAAATAAGCTAGTAAGAATAGTATTAGTAATAATATAAAAAGAGCTATATATAAGATAGTAAATATAATAGGCATATATAACAAACGTAGTAACAATATATAAAAAAGTAAAAAAGAAAGTACTATAAAATACCTATAAGTATAAATAAAATAATATATAATAGTTTAGATACAAAATATAATAATTTTAGTATAAAAAAAATTAGTAATTAATACTAAAAAGAAATAAAAAAGTCTCTTCCTTACTATAAAAAACCTATTAATAAATACTATTATAACCTAGCGGACTCGGCCGTTACAGTTACGCTTAGTATAGTAGACTCTTTATTATACTTTTATTATTATTTTATATATATACGCGTATAGTACTAGAGATACTAATATATTTTATATTTATATATTATATTTGTATATTAATCGAACAAATAGTGTGGCTGTAGTGGCTCGGGGCGACCAAAAGGGGTTTTAAAAAGGAGGAGTATGTGTATGCCTTCATTATATATTTTATAATTTATTTTTATTACTTTAGATTTACTAGCTATTATTATTATATTATAAATATTTTAAGCTATTTAGTATTTATTAAGTTCTCGTTATTATATTGTGCCGCAGTTTTATAAAGCTCGCAAAGTACGTTAATTAATTATAAATATTTAGACTAGAAAATCCCTAAGACTTTTTTTATTTTCTATATTATATTTATATACTAATTAAATAAATAGTGTGGCTATAGTGGCTCGGGGCGACTAAAAGGGGTTTTAAAAAAGGAGGAGTATGTGTATGCCTTTATTTTTATTTTCTATTTATTTTCTATTTATACTAATATACTTTATTATTACTTTAATAAAGCTTAGATAGTTTTTTATATTTACTTATATATTTAGTAAGTACTTTTATATATCTAAAATAATGTCTTTATTATACTACTAATTCTTTTTTAACTTATTTATATTTATTAGTTATTATTATTACTCTAATAAAGTAACCTATTATATACTTTTAGTTTACTTTTTCGACACATTAAGTATAAAGATATATATATACTCCTTATTTAAAACTCCTTTTAGTCGCCCTAAGCTACTATAGCTATACTATTTATTTAATTAATATATAAATATAGATTATAAAGGTATATATAGACTCCTTCTTTTTAAAAACTCCTTTTGGTTGCCCCGAGCCACTACAGCCACACTATTTATTCGACTAATATATAAATATATATAAATATAAATATATATATACTTTTAGTAACTAGTATATATTAATGTATTTAAATATTAGTTAAATAAATAGTGTGGCTGTAGTGGCTTGGGGCAACTAAAAGGGATTTTAAAATAGGAGGAGTATGTATATACCTTTATTTAGTATATATTTATAAATAATAAGCTAATTAGTTTTTCCTTTTATAATATAGGTGGATTATAATATAATAGTTACTTTATTTATAGTTTTAAATTTTTAAAAATCGTATTTATTATATAGTAGTTATTTGTATTTATATATTATATATTTATAATACTATAGTATCGTATATAATAGTAAATATTATTAATAAATACTATATTTAGAACGAATTATAATAGATTCGTTATAATATTAATTTATTTTATAAATATTATATATTTTTTATATATTATATATTTTATATATATTATATATTTTATAAATAGTATATATTTTATAAATATTATATATTTTATAAATGTTATATAGTTAATATAAATATTATATATTTTATAGTATTTAATATAGTATTTGTTATAATATTTAGCGTAAGTCTATATTATACTTTAAATATATTATATATTTATAATATTCTTTATTATACTTAACGTTAATCTATATATATATATTATGTATTTTATAGTATTTGGAGTACTTTTTTTAACTATATAATTATAGAAGTACTATACTATAATTAATAAATAATATAATAAATAATATAATTTATACTATATATAAAGTAGTTAACCTAGATAGATTCGCTAGCAATACGGAGCGTATAGATTATATAGCTATAATTATATAATTATATAATCTACACTAGCAAGCAGAGCCTTTATCTAGCTATTATATAAATAGTATAGGGATATATACACAAAAGAAGATATAACTATTTATTATTTATTATTTTATACTATTTTCTACTTACTATAATATTACAGACGACTATTACTCTATATAAATAAAATATAGTTATTTTAATACTAATTAGTAGTTAGTTAATTAAATTATTTAATTACTCTATTACTAGTAGTTAATTAAATTTCTTTATTTACTACATATTAGTAAGAGCATATAAAGAGGTTAAGTTATTATTAAATCTATATTATATAAAAATAATTTTATATATTACCCGACTCTTCCCTGTATCTATAAATAAAGAGAAGTATATTAAACTATATATTTTATTAAAACCTTATCCGTATATAAGATAAAAATAATTTTTTTAAAACTAAACCCCTTTATATAAATTTATTAATATAGTGAGCTAGAACTGTATAATTAATTATATAAACTAGATAATATAATAATACTAAAAAAAGCTATCTTTATAAGGAAAGGTAAAGAGCGTATAATAAAGACAGATTTAGATTTATTATAAAAAAAATATATTTAAAAATATAATATCTCTATACGAGTACTTAAAAACTAAACTAAGTTATAATACTAAATAAAAAATTTAAATATCTAGAATTACTTATCTACTAAATAACTTAATATATATATTAGCTATATTATTATAAGACTTTGTATAATGTAAAGAAATAGCTAAAACCTAGTTATTTTATACTATAATTTATTTACTAAATAAAACTATTCCTACTTTATGTTACTAAAATAAGTATTTTAAAAAAAACTACTAGGAATCTTATAAAATAAGAGCGTACAACCTTTAGCAGATAAATACTAAAAATATTAATAAGTTTTATATAAATTCTCCTTTAAATTATAAAAAATATTAAGAAATTAAAGACTTTTAGGCGAGATTAAGAAGTTTAATAAAAAGCTTAATTATTATTATAAAATAATCTATACAGAAACTATTAAGCTTAAATTTTTAAATTTTTAGCTAATAGCTAAATATTTTATATACTTTAGCTACACCTCTTATATAATAAAAAAGCTAACTATTATAATATATATTATATAAGTAATTAATCCCGTTATACTAGTATTACTTAAAAAGTTTTAGGCCTATATTATATAAGTATAGATATAGGCTATATAAACCTAAATAACTTTAGACTTTATATAATTTATATACCCTAGTACCGCCTTTAGGTATATATAATAGTAGACTATAATATTTAATATATTTATTATTATATAATTCTAGAATATTACTATTTCCTTTAAAAACTAGTTATAAAATATTAATAACTAATTACTTACTAACTTTTTAACCTTTATATACTACTTACTAAAATCTAATATTTTAACTTTTACCCGTACAGGATATACTACTAAAAAAGCTTAATTTATAATACATAATTATATTCTAAAAAATATAAAAAAAAGTAAATAACTATACTAGCCGCCTATATAATATTTTAGCTAATAAGACTTATATCTTTATTAAGCTTTACTAGAGAATTAATATCTAAAAGTTATAGTATATTATTATTTTTTTAAATATTTTAGAGAATCGCGTAGGCTAGTTCTACCTATATAATATTAGTCTAGAATACTTATAGAAATAGTTATATAATAGATTAAACTACTACTTTAATATATATATTAACTATAATTCGAAAAGTAATAAGTACGCCTAGACGACGATCCAGGGGTACGAACGCAGTAAGGGAACTCTGTTAGGTGCTAAACCGTGTACGCAATAATCAAAAGCTGAGGT
Organism: Pleoardoris graminearum; assembly: GCA_030770415.1. Classification (NCBI taxonomy): domain Eukaryota; kingdom Fungi; phylum Ascomycota; class Dothideomycetes; order Pleosporales; family Didymosphaeriaceae; genus Pleoardoris; species Pleoardoris graminearum. Next base: position 39,619 of record JASEKS010000396.1, read on the forward strand.
AAATATTAACTATAATTAATATTAGACTAACTAGACTACTATTACCTTTATATAATCTAAGTAAGAAAACCCTAATAAAACTCTATATAAAGCCTTAAAGGTAATAATTAATAAATTAACTCTAGTATAAAGAGCTTTAGGCTTTTATTTTAAAAAAAAGTACTATTCTATATAGTAATTATATAAGTATATTAAAATTAACTAGAGTTTAAATAAACTATATTTTAAATAAAGTCTACGTATAAAGAACTACTAAATAATCTAAGATCTATACTATAAATTAATAAAAATTACTAATATATATACTATATTTAGCTATAGGTATTATATAAGACCTTTTATATAGACTAAAAGTATACTAATAATAAAAATAAATCCCCCTAGTACTAATAATTTTACTTTTATATATAATAACTCTTCTAGATATCTAGAAATATAACTCTAATAAAAAAAAAGTGCTTTATCTACTATAAGAAAGAATACTAGTTATTAAACTATTTTATATAAAATAAGGCCTGAGCACGTAACTAGTATATTATAATATATAAAAACTTCTATAAGAAAATATTTTTTTAAAGTAATATTACTCTTTATATTTAAGACTTTAAAGAATTCTTATATAATAATATAGAAAAATTAAAAATAAAACTATATTTAATTTTAGTTTTTAAAAAAGAAAAAAAAATTTAATATCTTACTATTACCATATTTCTTTATTATATAATAGTAGAAGATATATTCTCTATAAATAAAAGAAAAATAGCTAAATAATTTATTTTTAAAAAAAGATACTGTATACAGTACTTAAATAAATTTTAAAATATAAGTATAGCTAAATTCTTAATAGTTAGTAAAGACTAATTTAAAACATATATTTATAAAGATTCTAATATAAAAATTAATTAGACTCTAAAAAAAACTACTATTAGTTTTAAAAATAATATACTAATATATATTTTTAGTACCGTATAGATTAAAACTCTAATTAATATAGTAATTTACTATATTTTAAATATTTTAATACCCTTTTACAATCTCTAGTAGATACTAACTATATAGGAGTATACTTTAATAATATATTAGACGTTATTATACGTAAGAATAATATAATAGTTTTAGTTATATATAAATAAAAATTATTTATTTTTTAATATAAGCTGTATAAAAGCTATTTTATTCTTTACTAAAAAAAATATTCTATAGACTTTATAGACGCTTTAGACACCCTTATATAAAATAACTTTATAAGCTACTTTATAATATAGACTATAAGATTAACTCTACTATACTAGAGTAGATTTAGAAGCTATATTATTATTACTAAATATACAGAGTAGTTTTATATAGATTTAAGTTCTCTATTAAAAATAATACCTATTTTAACTATAAAATTATTATTAATATTAGATAAATTAGTAACCACCATATCTTTTATATTATTAATTTAAAAATATTATTTTAGGCTACTATCTTTCTTAATTTAATATCTATATAAAAGGTATAGGTAGCTCTTATATAATACTAAATTAATACCTATTAAAGTCTTTTAGATTTTATTATATATAATTTAGGTACTAATTTTACTTTAAAAGAGTTTAAGAATAGCGTATAGATTATAGGAATAGAGTATTACTAAATACTAATAAAAGCTTACTAGATAGTTAGTAAAATTAAAAAAGTATATAACCTATTACAGCAAGTCTTTAATATTCTAAAAATAAAATTAAATATATAAATAATAAAAATATTTTTTAAATAGCTATAAAAGTACTAAAAAATACTATAGGCCTAGATAGTCTTATACTAATACTTCTTGTCTTTAGCTTCTATCTAAAAATTAGTATAATATCTCTACTATTACTAAATATTATTATATAAGCTAATACTATCTATAAAGCTTTAAAGGCCCTATAAATTAATTATATAAAACTTATATTAAGCCGTATAATTAATATATATAATAGACTAGATCTATAAAAGACTCTATCCCTTTTTATTATATTAGAAATTCTAATTTAAAAAAAATAAATAGGTCCGTACGTACTATAGTTAATTAATAGACTAAATATTATAATTTAGGTATCTCTGCTCTAGATAGAAGCGTGCTTATATAATAAGGGATATATAGTCTATACTATAGGGCTTTAGCTTAGTAGTAATTTATCTCTTTACTTTTATAGATAATATATACTTAATTTGTCCTATATATTATACTATATTACTACTTTACTTTAATTCTTAATATTTAAATCGCTCTTTTATTTTTAGGAGTAATTTAGTATAATATAGCTTTACAAAAGTCTTATTATTTAGTTATACGTAATACGTTAGTTCTATAAAATACTAAAATTATTAAAAAACTTAAAAATAATTTTAAACTCCTTTTTAGTATCTCTTATACTTAAATTCTCTAAAATTTTATATAAGCTGTAGAAATGCCTTTATTAGGCCTATTAAGGTATAAAAGTGTATAAATAGCTACTATCTATTATAGTTAAATATTTTTATTTTAATTAGAACCTTTTATATTTATTAATTTTAAAAAAATACACGCTTAGCTCTAACGGGTAAAAAAAATAACTATTTAATATTTATTAATACTTTAATATAGGCGACTAAGCCGTAATTATAAAAAACTTAACTATTTTATAAAATTATACTACTCTAATTTTTATTTTAATTATATAGCTACTAATACTAAAGGCCTCTTATATTTATAAAAAAAAGAGTAGACGTAATTTTAACTTTTAAAAAAATATTTATAAACGTTATTTTTACTAATTATTAATCTATTTTTTAATAGAGATTTTAAAGGTTAAATTTACTATTACTTATATTAATAATCCCCTTTAAACTACCTAAAAGGCTAAAATTGTTTTAAAACTTAACACTAATCTATTATAAAAAAAAACTTAAAATTTTTTAAAAATTAAAATACTAAATACTTTTAAAGAACTAGTATAATAGTTTAATAAAACTAAAATTAATTTTAAATAAACTATTTAGTTACCTAAGTAGTTTTTTATAGAACTTTTAGACTATATTTACCCTCTTTAAAAAAAGCTAAATATACTTAAAGCTAGTAAAAAACCCTAATAGGTTTAAAGCTTTATAAGCTACCTAAATAAAGACCTTTAGGCTAGATATAAATTTTAAAAAAATAATAAATTAATACTATTACTAAAATAGAAAAAAAGGCTAATTTCTTTTAAATAATTTAAAAGATAACTAATTTTAGTAATTTTAAGATATAAAGACCTAAAAAAAATATATAAAATATAAAAAAATTTACTAGACCCTAAGAATATTCTGAATAAAACTAATAAATATAATTAGACGCTAACTAGTCTAATAGGCTACTAACTAAAATAAAGTCTTTTACTAATATACTAATTTATTACTATTATAGTAAAAAAAGCTACTATACTTCTAACTACTAGTATAAAAATAAGCTAGTAGCCCCTAGATCTAAAAAAGTAACTAAGAAAATCGCGTTATTAACTTAGGCGGAAAAAAAGAAGGGGTAAATATAATTATAATACTTACTACCTATATTAAAACTAATATAAGCTACTTATTAAAAATATTTAAAATTAAGTATATTAGTAGTTTATTTAAATAATTATATAACTAACCTAAAAAAAATAGTTATTCTAAAGACTAGAGTTGTAAATAGAGGCTATATTAAAATTTTAGTAAACCTAAAATCTGTTTTAAATTTTATAAGTACTAAGCTAGTAAAATAAATAGGCTTAAAGGTAATTACTCTTAATAGATTATTAGTATAAGCAGTAAATAGTTTTAATATAACTATTTATAGTACTATAGTTACTAAAATAGACTTAACTAACTTATATAGTTAAAGTTAAATTTAGCTAATTCTATTTATAATAGCAGATCTTCCTTAATATAAAATTTTTTTAAACTTATTTCAGTTTAACTAAAAAAATTTAAAGATAAACGTTGCTATTTAAAGAATTCTTTTTAAAAGTAACCCTAAGAAAAATAACACTCCTATTAAAAAAATTACTTTTAAAAGTATAAAAGAGTTTAAGCGTACTATATATAACCTAACTATCTTAGTATATATATATCTAGTAGGATTAATAGAGATTCTAGTCTAAAATAAACTAAATAAATATAAAAAATACCTTACACCGCTTCAATACTCTAATTTTTTAAATCTAGCCTTAGATAAGGACTTTAAAATTTTTATAGACTATAAATTAAATAATCTAAAAATTAATTTTAAGTCTAGTACTAATTTTTTATATTATTTTATATATAATCTCTTAGTTACTTAACTAGAGATTCTTAAAAAGTATATAAAAGAATATTTTAAATAAAAGTAAATTTAGTTATTAAAATTTTTAGCTAAAGCCGCTATTTTTTTTTAAAAAAAAAAGGACAGCCTTAGGCTCTATATAAACTATAAAGGCCTTAATAACATTATAATTAAAAATTATAGTACTCTTCTACTAATTATAAAATTACTAAACTAGTTTATAAAAGTATAAATCTATACTAAATTTAATTTATAAAAAGTTTACTATCGTATTTATATTATAAAAAGTAATAAATAGAAGACTGTATTCTATATAAAATATAGCTATTTTAAGTATACGATTATACCTTTTAGCTTAATAAATATACCTATATAGTTTTAACAGCTTATACTATAAATACTAGCTAGATTAGTTAATATAACCTATATTATATACCTTAATAATATACTTATTTTCTTAGATACTAAAGAAAAATATAAAAGTTATATAAAAAAAGTATTACAGCGTTTATATAAAGTAAAATTTTATTTAAATTTAAAAAAGTATTGTTAGTATACTGTATTTATAAAATACTTTAGTTTTATTATTTTACTTAAAAGCCTTTTAATAGACCTAACTAAAGTTAAAATAATATAAAACTAACCTAAACTTACCTATATACGTAATATTCGCGTCTTTATTAGTTTTATAAACTACTATTATAAATTTATAAACTAATTTTTTTTTGTTAGCCCTACTATTTACTAAATTAACTTAAAAGGCGCTAGATAGCGCTAAAGATAGGCTAGCTATAAAAAAAGAAAAAAGTATGTATATAAATATAAGTAATACTAGTAAAAAAGCTTTTAAAAAGCTTTAAAATATTTTTTTTAAAATACTAATACTTTTATAATTTAAGTATAAGAAATAGACTTAAATTAAAACTAATACCTTTAATAAGGCTATTAGTACTATTTTAAACTAATTAGTTGTTAAATAGAATAGATTATCTTAGTAGTAGCTAGTTAACTTTTATTTAAAAAAGTTAGGCGGCGCGTAGTACTATTATAATATATATAATAAAAAATTCTTTATTATTATAAAAAGTATTAAGTACTAGAAATAATACCTATAAAGTACTTATTTTAAAATCCTTATAAATTATAATAATTTATAATAGTTTATATAAATAAAAATTCTGTTACCGTATTAGGTATAGTTATATCTACTTTTTATTAAATATAATTTTAATATATTCTATAAAATAAAGTTAATAAATCTAATAAATACCCTATCTCGCTGTTCTAATTATATACTAAAATTTAAAATAATTAAATATAAACGTAATATAGCCTTTATAGAATTTATAAAAAAGTTATTATAATTTTTTATTATAAAAATTAATAAAGTTAAGGTTTTTAGAACAATAATTTATATATAATTAAACTATAAATATAACTTAAAACTTATAAAAAATGTATAATTTTAGGTTACGTAATTTACCTAAAGAGGGAATAATTATATTAGAGTACTTAATAAACTTAAAAAATATAAAGTTAAATCTATCTAAAAATAGTAATAATAATTTATAACTAAATAGTTTAAAGAATACTAAGTTAAAATTAATAAAGCTAATACGGCCTTATATATTTAAAAATAAAATAAGAGTAATTATAAAATACTATAATAGTCCCCTCTTAAGATATTTTAGTATAAAATAAACTCTTAAGCGCGTATAATATAAATATATATAGATAAGTATATCTAAAAATATTACTAACTATATTTATAATTATAAGCGCTATTAGCGTACTAGTTTAAAGATATATAAACTATATAGTCTTTTTTATCCGCTTTCTATCCCTAATAAACTATAGTAATATATAACTATAAATTTTATTATAAACCTACTCCCTAGTTGCTTTACTAAAAGTATTTATAATATAATTCTTATAATTATAAACTATTTTTTTAAAATAGTCTATTACGTACTAGTAAGGATAAATTAAAATAGTATTAATTTAGTCTAGTCCTAAATCTATAAAGTTATAAAATTTTATAAAACCTTAAAAATAGTACTATTTAATAAAGATCTACTTATATAAGTAAAATATTACAGGGGGGGGACATTGGGAAAAGACTAATCTAAAAATTGCCTTTTTTAAAATAATATAACTTTTTAGTTATAAGGCCTAAAAATACGAAAAAAAATACTATTTTAATAAAAAAGACTAGCTTATTCTATTTACCTACTTAGTGGCTGCTTACTAAGGGGTTTAGGGGTAAAAAAAAATTAGTAAATATAGACAATTTTTAGAGTCCTACTTTAGACTATTATAACTTTTTATTTAAGCTGTAAAATTAGCTTATTTTTATATATATTATAATAGATACTAAGTTTTAATAGTATATTAAATATTTTTTATCCCTCCTAAGTAGGAGGCGAAAAACTACTTTACTTAGGTAACCTAAGTATAAAACTGTGTTATATTTACTAGAATTAATATATAAAGTTTACTATTACTTTAATAGTTATTATTTAATATAGTTTAATTTAATTTTATAATATTATACCTTCTAGAGCGCTAAAACCCCTAATATAAAATTTTTCTATTACTAGTACTAGTAGTTTTCTCTAATACCTAATAATTTAATAATAATAATCTCTCTGTTAACTCTCCCTTTATAAGGACAATTTTAATCTCTAACAAAGAATTCTTAATAAAAAATCCCTAGTAAAGTACTAATTAATTTAAGTCTTTTTAGGCGCCTTTACTAATTATAATTTAAAGAATTACGCACCTTAAGATACTATTACTACTACTACCCGCTATAAGTACTTATACTTAATAACCCTTCTACGCCTTTATTTTTACCTAATCCCTTTTTTTATACGTATATAAGTATATACTCTATACTTATTCTAGTTATAACTTAAAGTTATAAATTCTGTTCTTATAGTACGCTATTAGCTCTTTTATACCTTTAGTAATAATTACTGTACGCTTTTAAAGTAATCTATTAATAGTATTATATAAAGTAGTAAGGGCGTTTATCTAATATATATACTACTTATAGACAGCTATATTACTATATACCTAAGTAATAATATTAATTTTAAATATAATAAGAGCTACTATACCTAGCTAAGGGAAGTATATGTGCTACCTAGGCTAGATAAAGTTACCTTTATATAATTTAATATTTTTAATCCTTAATTTAGTAATTTATAAAGCGTAAAAATATAGGTATTTATTTATAATTATATAGAAGTCGTACAGAGGGCTTACTTATATTTTATTTTTTAATACCTTATTAGTTTTAATAGTAAAGTATAGATACTGCTTAAACTTATTAGATATAGTAATTAGGTAACTTTAATAATAGAGGAAGTTTATATAGTAATTATATAGGTTTTATAGTCTACTATTTATACTATACGTATAGCCTTTAAGGTAATTATATTACATTACACTAAGTACCCTAGTACCCGCTAATATAAGCTACTAGTTTAATACTAACCGCTAGCCTACTAGTATACTTATTATTTAATTAAGTAGCTGTTTAAATAAATATTATTTTTAGTTAACTTTTATCTTAGCTTTTAATTATTGCGTACACGGTTTAGTATTTAATAAAGTTCCCTTACTACGTTTATACCCCTAGATCGTCGTCTAGGCGTACTTATTAGTTTTCGATTAAATATTTTTATATATTTATAGATTAATTATATAATTATATATAAAAGTTACTTTTTTAAAGTCTTAATAATAAACTAGTAAATAATAAATTACTAATATTTAGTATAGTAGCCTTTAGCTTCTATAACAGCCTTATAACAGTTAGGAAGTAATAAAATATAGTTATTAATAACTTTTTAAGGTATTTTATACTACTTCTTATTAATAACTCTTTAAAAGGCCTCTATACTTTATATACTAGATCCTACCCCTAAACTAGCCTTTTTATTTTTATTTAGTCCTTATTTTAAATAACCCTATATATTTTCTATAGGGGCCAAATCAGGACTATAGGCTAGCTACAGAAATAGTTTAATTTTATTATTTTTAAACTAGTTTAAAACGTCCGTTATTTTATAAATAGGGACGTTATCTTATTAAAATTACTAACCTAAATTAATATTAATATATATATTATTATATTAATAAAAAAAGGGGTAACAAAAAGGGGTAAAAAAACTTTATAAAACTTACCCCTTTTTATAGAGGATTTAATTTTAGGTATAAGGACTTTATTTATATAGTCCTTACTAGTATAAGAAGTAGAAGAATTAGGTGTTTTAATAAACACTAAATTACTTTTACCTTTTACCTAAATAGCACTCTAAACTTATAGTTTAAGATCTTATTTTATAAAATAATTAATATAATTAATATTAAAAAACTAAAACTATAGCTTAAAAATATATAAAAAGTTATATATTTTTATATTTTAAAAAATTAAAATAACTTACTTTGTAAATAGCTAACAGCTAGTTCTTTTCTAACTCTATTATTATCCCTTTTTTTATAATATTATTTATTTTGTTGCCCCCTTTGTATTACTAACTTATTAGAAAATATTATTTTTTTAAAGTTTATATTTTTAATATTTTTTAATTATTCTTTAGCGTATTTTACTTTTTTTTTAGTACTTTCTTTGTTTATTATTAGTTTTTTTTTACTTATATTAATTGTATATCCCTCCTTTTTTAAAACTTTTTATAATTATCTAGTTATAATCTCTAAATTATTTTCTAATAGTATTCTTTTATTTTCTTTTTTAGGACTTCTAGTTAAGTCTCTATTAATAACTCTTTTATCTCTTTTAGTTAACTTTTTTATACCCCCTATATAAACTTTTTTTATATTATAATTATCTTCTTCAATATTGTTTTTATTATTTTCTTTCTTTTTAATTCTTTTTATAGCGTTATAAATACTTTACGGAGGCTTTTTTAAAGTAGTAGCAATTAAAGTAGAAAAGATATTTACTTTTAAAAGTAAATTAACTTTATAATTAAGTTTTAAAAGATTTGGTGCCATTTTAAGAGAATAGGAGTTTAATTTTATAAAAGTTAAAAGATATTACTATATACTATAATATTAATAATATATTACGTAATTAGTAATTATATAAGTCTTAGCACTATTTTTATAATGAATATATTTTTAATATTAGATTACTAATCTATTTTGAAAATCTAGTTACGTAACCTATACTAGGCCTAAAATAGTATAGTTAAAATTTTAGTTAAATATATTTACTAACTAAAAAGTTATAAGAACCTAAAAAAGGGATTAAAAAATTTACTATATTTAGGTAATTTTAATGTATTACAGGTAATATATATAACGTAACTAAAATTCTAATAATAATCTCTATTATTTTCCCTTTAAAACGGTATGATTCGCGTATTTTTAGGCTTAGTAATTAATTTTATATTAATTATTAAAAATAGTAACTTTTTGGATTGGTCTTTTCCTAATGTCCCCCCCCTGTAATATACTTTTTATTACTATTTAAATTTAAAACAAATCTTATCTTCCGCCTTTTACTTATAAATAGATAGGTAAACAGAATAGTAAAATAAAACTTTTAAATAATATTTTTATATCTTTTATTACTTAAAATAAAATAATTAGGCATTATAGATCTCCTATATAAAATTTATCTATAATAATAGTTAGCACTTTATTACTAAATATATACTTTTTTAAGTCTATTATAGATATAGTCTAAAAAAGTTAAATTAGCCCTTATAGGTCCTAAATAAAAGAAAAAGCCTTTTAGCTTTTTACTTAGCCTCTAAACTTATTAATATTTATAATAAAGTTAAACGAAAACTAAAAGTAGTATAGAAGTATTAAAAAGCGTTTTAAAATAAAAAATACCTCCTATTAAAGCTAAAAGTAGGGAGTAAAATCTAGATTTTAAACTATTATATATAATTTATAAAACGAAGTAAAAAGATTAACTAAAAATAGTTAGGTTCTAGTATAATAATTAAGTATATAAATAGTCTACTTACTATATATAAAATTAAACTCGTAAGTCTAAGATAAGTTTATTTAGTTTTTTACTCTTTCTTATTAAAATTATATAAACCCTAAGGCACACTACTATACAAGTAAAAATTAATAGTTAATATATTACGCTAATTTAGTAATAATATATATAATATAAAATATATTATAAACTATAAATATAATAAGTCCGGTTAATCAAAATACCTTATTAAATAAAAAAACTATATAAATAAAAAAAATACTTAAAAACTAAGAGTCTTAATTAGCGTAAAAGCATTAAAATTTTTTTAGAAATAATTTAAAATTACATTAAAAAAAATTTAAAATAATCCTAGTAGACGAAATAATATAAAAAAAAATAAACCTTCTATAAAAAATAATAATTTACCTAAAAATATACTAGTATAATAAGTCTAAGGCTGCTTTTTAAAAAGGGGAAGAATAATTTAAAATAATTCTATATTAACTCTAAATAAGTTAAAAGGTTTACTTTTTTTCTATTTAGTAGTTATTAGCGCTAAATTAGTCTAAAAAGGCTTTTAGTATAAATAAATAGTTTAAAATAGACTATTTTAGGGTTATATTCTTTATTTAAGATAATATTATTATTTTTTACTTTTATAATTCTGCACGTATCTTCTATAAGACGTTTAGTAATAAAAATAGCCCTATTAAAAGTTAGAGTAGTTTTATAGTATAATAAAAAAAATTATAAAAAATATATAAGTATACTATAATAAAATAAAAACTATAACTATTATAAATTAATACTATCTAGCCTAAATTACTATATTAAAAGCCTAACTATTATAGTAATAATTATAAAAATTTAAAAAATTATTAATTTATTTAATTATCTATCTAAAACCTATAAAGGTATTACATCTTAATAACTATTTTTTAAAGAAAGTTACCGGGAAATAGAAGCCTCTAATAGTTATAACCCCTAGTAGAGTTAATTATACTATTTTTAGTATAATAGTTAGTACTAAATTAAGTATTAAAGTATATAATTTTCTTACGCTTATTACTATTAATAAAAGTAGAATCTAAACTAGTAGAACTAAAAATCTAAAAAGCGTATTAATTACTATAGTAAAAAAAAGTTATTAAAAAAAATAGTATAAAAGACTAGACGTAAGCCTAAAACTAAATAGTATAATTAATAGTTTAATAGTTCTATTTAATTTTTAAACTAATTAGAGCTACTCTATAAAGAGTACTACATTTTTAAAAAGCGCGTTAGTAATTAAATATATTAAAAAATACTAAATTAGTTTAAATTACGCTATTATACTACTATAAAAAATACTTATACCCTTCTTACTTTTCTTAGGACTTAATTAAGAATTATTAAAATTATTTTTAGCTTTAATACACTTTTACTTTTTTTTAAGGGTCTAATTTAAATAGTTATAACTATAAAGAAAAATACTAAACTTTAGGTACTTATTTAAAAAGTAAAGAGCACTATTATACGCGTAAAACTTATTAAAAAATTTAAAATTACTACTATATAATAATTAGTACTAAATTACTCTAAATTTTTATAAACTATTTACTTACTTTATTAAATCTACTATAATACGCTTATAAATAAACTTTACTTTTTTATTAATCTTTTTTTTATTATCCTAGATCTTCTTACGCGCCTTAGTTATAGTAAAAAGTATAAAAGTAATAAGCTTAATTATATACTATAATTAGCCTTCCGCAAAAACTATAAGATACTTAATATAATATAAATCCCTAAACTAATACTTATACTCTATATATTTAGCTTTATACTTTATACGGCGTTTATTAGACGTCTTTTAGCTTAAATAAAAATAATTATTTTTATTATTAGCTAAAGTCTTACTAACAGCGCTCTTAAGTTACTTTAAATACTAAAGCTTATTATATAGTAGCTAATTAGTATAATTAATATTATATAGCGCTAAGTAATACTAAACTAGTACTTACTATATAATAACCAGCGTTTTTATTAAAATAAATAAAGTAAGTCTTTATTTAGTAGCTCTTATATATAAATAATTTTTACTCGTCTATATTAGAGTCTATTAAGTACTAATATTTACTATTTAGAACGCCGTATTTTACTATAATTTTTATATAACTAATATAAAATAATTCCGTCTACTATCTATTTTTTTTAGTTAAGTTAACACAGAAATACTTAAAAGTATAATATTTAAAAAGTATTATAATAGTATAGACTAGCACTTAATAAAATAGCTTAAAATATAACAGAGAAGGACTAATTATAATTTAAAATAACTATATAGTATAATTAGTACTAAATTCTACTACTTTATACCTTATATAAAATACTTATCTTTAAAAAAAAAAATTAAAGTTAAAGTAAGGAGTAGGAGTAAAAATCCCTAAAATTTAATTTTATAACTAAAGGCACTAAGACGCTAGCGCTAGTAAAATAATATTATTAATTAATTTATTACGTAATTAACTATACCTAATAAAAATAATAAAAAATAAATAGTACTAAATACCGCTAAATAGTAACCTATAGAAAAAAGTTTTAAAAAAGATATCTAACTCTAATATTTAATACTATTATACTAAAATAGTCTAAAAGGTACTAAATAGGTATATTTAAACTATACGCCTTTATATTATTTACTTTTAGGCTAAAAGCAGTCCTAAAAAACAAATAATATTATAATTTAAACATCTTTACTCTAGATAAAGGCGTATTTATATAATAAAAGATATATAATTTACGCTATAGGGCTTTAGCTTAATAGTAATTTATCTCTTTACTCTTATAGATAATATATACCTAATTTATTTTATATATTATACTATATTACTACTCTACACTAATTCCTAACACTAAATATTACTATAAATCTAAAAAATAGGCTATTAATTATAAAATAAATATATATAAAACTATACTACTATAAATCTCTTTTATATAATAACCCCCTAGCTATAGAAGAGGAGGATATAATTATATAACTTAAACCTAAAAAGCTAAAAAAGTAAAATTGCCTAAGGAAGAACTATATAGTAAAAGCCTTTATAATTTAAAAAAAAAAGGTTAATTTTATACTAGTAATAAAACTGCGCTAGAATAATATTATTATAATACCTAAAGCCCTATTTACGGAATCTAATTATATAAAAATTAATTCTTTTATTATAAATAATATTTTTAAGTTTATTATATATAATTCTACTGTTTATATAGACTATATATTTAATTTTAGAATAGTGTAAGAGGTTAAAAATAAGAATATAGTTCTATATAAAAAATTTTAATATATATTTACTAGCTATTTAAATAATAATAAATAGTCTATTTTTGTATAGTTACTAACTATTTAGAAAATAAATTAAAGATTTATTTTAGTTTTAGATATAACACTCCTTATATTATATAATATAAAGTATAAATTACGTAATATTACTTAAACTTTTATATAATTTAAAGACCTACTACTCTATATACTGTACGTAAAACCGTTAAAAAAAATAAACTACATTTTTTTCTTTAGTATAATTTTTTAAGTTATATATTCTTTATATAGTATAACTAAATTAAGTTTATATTAGTTTAAAATATACTATAACTACTATACTAAAAGGCTAAAAATATTCCCCTCTACGTATAATCTATACCTATTTATAATAAAAAAAAAGAGTAGAGACTTTTAATCTAATAGATATATAAATAGATAATACTTTAAGTATTATTTTACCTACTGTTTCTAATAGAAAAAAAAATAAATTATAAGCTATAAAGTTTTATATAAAAAATAAGTTATTCTTGTCTATATATAAACCCTTAGAGTTTAATAAAATAAAATTACTCTAAAAAAAATAATTACTATAACCTAAAAAAAAATAGAGTAAAGACCTCTATATAATAAATCTAATTAATCTAGAAGCTTAATAGCGGTATATTAAATAGTATATAAAAAATATATATATTACTTCTATCTATTAACTAAAAGTTATATTTAACCTCTTTATAGCTATATAAATAAAAAAGCTTATTATATTAGAAGTAAAAGCACTAAATAAGAGGATTAAGTAGTAAATTAAAAATATAAAAAGAAAAGTCTTATATATTCTACTAGACTTTTAACGTATAAAACTTATTATATTTATAAATAGATTTTTTACTAATAACTAAAATTTTAGTTTACAGCTTAAATATTTTATTATTTTTAAAATTAAAAATTATATAAATACCGAGTTTACTATGCGTAGTAATATTATTTATTAAAGCTTAACTAAATATAAATAAGTTACGTAAAGTATTCTTACTAGTAAATTATATAAAATAGTTATAGGCTTTAATATAACTATTACTCTTAGTACTACTATTAATAAAATCTTTTATATAATTAATTTCTTATTAGCCTCTATAATAGTCTATATAGATTTAAGATTTCTATATAATTATTTTATTAAACTTAGTATAATAAATAAAAAGAGGCTCATAATAAATATTATATTTTTTTACTAATTATATAAAAACCGCGAGATCTTTAAAATATAATAAATAATAGGAAAAAATAATCTTATAAATACTTTTATAAAAAGTAAACTAAATAGTTCTCTTATATAATTAGTATTTTCTAATACCCTCTCTTAGAGTATTAAAATTTTAATTAATAGGCTAGAGCCCGTACAAAAGGGCTAATAAAGTATTTTATATATTTTTTATATTTTAAATTAGATATCCCCTATTACACAAATTACTTTTTTATATATTTTTTTTTATATTATATTTTTTTACTTTATTGCATAAAGGTTAAAAGGAAAACTTTTAAAATATTATATTTAAAGAAAACTCTCTATTTTTTTTATATATCCCTAATCCTCCTCTATATTAAAAAAAAATAAAAAAAAATAAAAAAAAATAAAAAAAATACCTATATACTCTAAGTATAATATTTATACTAGATTCTATATAACTATTATATATAATAATTATACGTATTATTTTAGAATATCGCTAAAGTATAACACTTTATAAAAAATAAAAGCCTAGTATTACTACTATATTTTTATATATATAGCTATAGTTCTAATATTTTACGTAACTATATAAGAAGTATATAAAAGTAGCCCTTATAGTAAATAATCTTTATAGTAAAAAAAGTTAAGTTAATATTACTAAATAAAATAATATTAATATTATATAAAGGTAACTAGTATATTATATACTTATTATTCTATAAAATATTACCGTACGAAAAAAATTATATAGGGATATATATATATATATATTAATATAAAAAGCTAATAAAAATACCCTATTAGTAGCAGTTCTAGTAAAAATAATAATTTAAATTTAACTACTAGAGCCACAGTGTGGCTAGTGGCTAGTGGCTAGTAGCTTACGCCTTTATTGTCTCCCCTTTTATACGCCTCCTCGTACCCGTGTATATAGTAAAAGCACATACATTTTTATACTGTTACTTTACTTTTAGGCTAGCCTATATCCTTTTTAACTTACTTTTAACAATTATAATAATAATACTACTAGATATAGAAGCCCGTATAAAAGTAAAACTAAAAATAATTATAATCTACTATTATTACTACGGCTGTTAACTATATAAAATAAAAACTATTTTAAAAATTTTATTAGAGGTTAACTTTATATAAAAGAAAATAACTAAAAAATTAAAAAAAAAATAATATCTAAAACTACGTACAGAGATAATAATAGATAAAAAGAAAATAGAAAATTATTATAAAAAAAAATTTTTTTTTATATATTATTATTTTGTATAGCTTTAGACCGGCCCTTCTTAACTATTATATAATAATTCTTTACTTTTATTTACTATAATCTTACTTCTTACTTTCGTGTAATATATAATATTATTAACTTCTTACTTTAGTTTACTATAATCTTAATTAATAAGTAGTAGTATACTATATAATTTTAGTCCTTATTATTATATAACGCGTAAATAATAGACTATAATTTAGTTATATAAAAATATATTGAAATAAAGAAATTCTTATACGGAAAAGAGAACTACTTATTTATATATATTTATATATTAATCGAATAAAAACTGTGGCTGTAGTGGCTCAGGGCGACCTAAAAGGGGGTTTAAAAAAGAAGAAGTATGTGTATACCTTTATTCTTATTAATATATAAAAAGAGATATAAGAGAATAAAATATTTATATAGTATTACTATAAAAAAAAAGTTACTAGTATATATAAAGTAGTTCACCTAAATAGATTTACTAGTAATATAGAGTGTATAAATTATATAGCTATAATTATATAATTATATAATCTATACTAGTAAGTAAAGCCTTTATTTAGCTATCGCACAAATAGTATAGGGATATATATATAAAAAAAGATATAACTATTTATTATTTATTATTTTATACTATTTCCTACTTACTATAATATTATAGACGACTATTACTCCGTATAAGTAAAGTATAGTGATTCTAATATATACTATATATATTTATATATTTATATATTAATTAAACAAAAGGGTGTGGCTGTAGTAGCTATATAGGCGACTAAAAGGGGTTTCGAAAAAGGAGGAGTATGTGTATACCTTTATTTATACTATAAATATACTATTATTTTTATAAATACCTACTTAGTATTAGTTATAATAATAAATATAAATATGAAGGCATACACATACTCCTCCTTTTTTAAAATCCCTTTTGGTCGCCCCGAGCCACCACAGCCACACTATTTGTTCGATTAATATACAAATATAATAAATATAAAAGTATAGGTTATATTATATAATAATAAATTACTAAGCTATAAAACTATTAAATACTATTAAATAATTATTATATATCTATTTTAAACTTTTGTAATATAATAAGTATAATAAAGGCATGCATATACTCCTCCTTTTTCGAATCCCTTTTAGTCGCCCTGAGCTATTACAGCCACACTCTTTATTCGATTAATATATAAATATATATATAAATATATAATAAGTATAAATCTATATATATACTCCTCCTTTTTTAAAACTCTTTTTAGTCGCCCTAAGCCATTATAGCTACGCTTTTTATTTAATTAATATATAAATATATATATATATATATATATCTATTTTAATAAATACTATTTTTATTAATTAAACTTAGCGTAGTAATTTTAAGAGCTAGTTTTTAGGTTATATAGTATATATAGTACTTTTTTTATATCTAAAATAATATATTATATACTTAATTTATTATATATTATTTATTATTTCTTTATACTTATTTATTTCTTACGATATATATTTATTATATATACTATTTTATATATAGTTTTTTTATATTATTAATATCTTCTTATTAGCTTCTTTTTATTTTTAGTTATATTATTATTAAAATAATAGTTAATATTTAAGTCTTAAATCTAGTATACTTAAAATTATTTTAGTTATCTAGTAGAGTTAAAAAATAATATTTTTATTTATAAATATAGCATATATTAGTATATATAATATAATTTTAAAAATCTTTAAAATTTTTTAAGTTTTTTAAGTTTTTTTACTATTGTGACTACGTGGTAAGAGTAATAATAATTACTATAGCTATATAAATATAATATTTACTTATCTATTTTTACTATAAAATTATAATCTATAGTTATTATAGCTATGGCTAGCACTAGGAGTATACTATATTTTAACTTTTTATATAAAATATATAGAATATATATATATATATTTATATACTAATTAAATAAATAGTGTAGCTATAGCGGCTCGGGGCGACTAATAGGAGTTTTAAAAAAAGGAGAAGTATATATCTACCTTTATACTTAATATATTAAAAAAGATATAGAATATATATAATATAAAATAAAAAGAGTAAATATTTTATATTATCACTTAGGTATTTCTGCTTTAGATAGAAGCGTACTAACGTAATAAGAGATATATAGTTTATATTATAGGGCTTTAGCTAAGTAGTAATTTTTCTCTCTACTCTTATAAATACCATATTTTTAATTTATTTTATATACTATACTATATTACTACTCTACTTTTATTCTTAATATTTAAATTACTCTCTTATTATTTAAAAATAATTTAGTATAATATGTTTGTAAAAGTATTTTATTGTTTTATTATATATAATACGTTAGTTTTATAAAATACTAAAATTATTTAGGAACTTTAACAAAATTTTAAATTTTCTTTTCCTATTTTTAATACCTAAATTTTTTTAAAGTTTTATATAAGCTATTAAAATATCTCTATTAGGCCTTTTAAAGTATAAAAAGATATAAATAGCTACTAATTATTATAGTTAAATATTTTTATTTTAATTAAAACCTTTTATATTTACTAATTATAAAAAAGTACGCGCTTAGCTCTAATAAGTTAAAAATAAAAATAAAAAAATTTATTATTTAATATTTACTATTACTTTAAGGTAAGTAACTTAGTTATAATGATAAAATATTAAACTATTTTATAATATTATACTGCTTTAGCCTTTATTTTAGCTATACGTTTACTAACTCTAAAGCCTCCTTATATTTATATAAAAAAAGATAAACGTAATTTTAACTTTTAAAAATATAATTATAAATACTATTTTTACTAATTATTCATTTATTTTCTAATAAAATTTTAAAGGTCGAATTTACTATTACATATATTAATAATTTCCTTTAAATTACCTAGAAAACTAAAATTTCTTTAAAACTTAGTACTAATCTACTTTAAAAAAAAATTTAAAATATTTTAAAAGTTAAAATACTAAACGCTTTAAGAGGACCGCTATAATAGTTTAATAATACTAAAATTAATCTTAAATAGACTATATAATAGCTAAAATAGTTTTTTATAAATTTTTAAACTATATCTATCCTTTTTAAGAGGAGCTAAATATACTTAAAACTAATAAAGAATTCTAATAGGTTAAAAGGTTTATAAATTACTTAAATAAAAATCTTTAGGCTAGGCTATAGACTTTAAAGAAATAATAGATTAATACTATTAATAAAATAAATAAAAACGCAAATTTCTTTTAGTAATTTTAAAACGTAAAAGTCTAAAAAATATATATAAAATATAAAAGAATTTACTAAAGTCTAAAAATAATTTAAGTAACACTAATAAATATAATTAGACGCTAACTAGTCTAATAGATTACTAATTAAAATAAAATTATTTACTACTATGCTAATATATTACTATTATAGTAAAAAAGGCTATTATACTTTTAATTATTAATATAAAAATAAGTCGATAGTCTTTAAGTTTATAAAAATAACTAATAAAATCGCGTTATTAACTTAAATAGAAAAAGTAAAAAGTAAAAATATATATACTAATTACTACCTATATTATAATTATTATAAGCTATTTACTAAAAATACCTAAAGTTAAGTATATTAGTTGTATATTTAACTAGTTATATAACTAATTTAAGGGAATAGTTACCCTAAAAGCTAAAGTTATAAATACAGGGGGGTGATATAAAAAAAAACTAATTATAAAAGATATCTTTTTTAAAATAATATAACTTTTTAATAGGTAAGCCTAAAAATATAAAGAAAAATACTACTTTAAAGAGAAAGACTAGCTTATTCTATTTACTTACTTAGGGGCTGCTTACTAAAGGGTTTAGAAGTTATTAGGAATTAAGGTAAAATAGTAATATAGTATAATATATAAAATAAATTAGATATATATTATTTATAAGGGTAAAGAGATAAATTACTACTAAGCTAAAGCCCTATAGCGTAGACTATATATTTCTTATTATATAAATACGTTCCTATTTACAGCGGAAATACTTAAATTATAATATTATTTTTTTTAGGACTAC
Source organism: Pleoardoris graminearum (assembly GCA_030770415.1). Lineage (NCBI taxonomy): Eukaryota > Fungi > Ascomycota > Dothideomycetes > Pleosporales > Didymosphaeriaceae > Pleoardoris > Pleoardoris graminearum. The sequence continues at coordinate 59,734 of JASEKS010000396.1, forward strand.
TCTTAACTTAAAAGTAAGTAATATAATTTTATATAATCTATATATACCTATTTAGTACCCTTTAGATTATTTTAGTATAGTAGTATTAAATATTAAAATTAAATACCCTTTTTAAGGCCTTTTTTTATAAATTACTATTTAGCAGTATTTAGTACTATTTATCTTTTACTATTTTATTAGATATAGTTAATTATATAATAAGTTAATTAATAATATTACTTTACTAGCGCTAGCGTCTTAGCGCCTTTAACTATAAAATTAGGTCTTAAAAACTTTTACTCCTACTCCTTACTTTAATTTTAACTTTTTTTTTAAAGGTAAGTATTTTATACAAAGTATAATATAATAAAATTTATTACTAATTATACTATATAGTTATTTTAAATTATAATTAGCTATTATTTATTAAATTTTTAGCTATATTATTTAGTTTTAGTCTATACTACTATAATACCTTTAAAATACTATTCGTTAAAAGACTTTTATATTAAGTTAACTAAAAAAAAATAGATAGTAGACGGAATTACTCTATATTAGTTATATTAAAATTATAGTAAAGTATAGTATTTTAAATAGTAAGTATTAATACTTAATAGACTCTAATATAGATAAGTAAAAATTATTTCTATATAAAAGCTGCTAAATAAAGACTTATTTTACTTATTTTAATAAAAACGGTATTTATTATATAGTAAATACTAGTTTAGTACTACTTAGCGCTATATAGTACTAATTATATTAATTAGCTATTATATAATAAGTTCTAGTATCTAAAGTAACTTAAAACTATTATTAGTAAGACTTTAACTAATAATAAGGATAATTATTTTTATTTAGGCTAAAAGGTATCTAATAAACGCCGTATAAGGTATAAAACTAAATTTATAAAATATAAGTATTAAATTATAAATACCTACTATATTAAGTACTCTATACTTTTTAAGACCGGCTAATTACGGCGTATAGTTTATCCTACTACCTTTACGCTTTTTAATATAATTAAAGCGCGCTAGAAAATCCGAAAAAAAATAAAATAAAAAAATAAAAACTATCTATAAGTAAATTATAGTAGATTTAACTATATAAGTAAATAGTTTATAAAAATTTAAAGCGATTTAGCGCTAATTATTATATAGTAGTAAAAGTAGCTTTTTTAATAAATTTTATATATATAATAGTACCTTTTATTTTATAAATAAGTACGTAGAGTCTGGTATCCTCCTCTATAGTTATAGCTATTTAAACTAAGCCCTTAAAAAAAAGCAAAAGCGTGCTAAGAATAAAAATAATTTTAATAACTTTTAGTTAAGTTTTAAGAAGAGTAAAGAGAGCGTAAGTATTTTTTATAATAGTATAATAGTGTAGTTTAAACTAATTTAATATTTTTTAATATACTTAATTACTAACGCTCCTTTTAAAAGCTTAATATTTTTTATATAATAGCTCTAACTAGCTTAGAGATTAAATAAAACTATTAAACTACTAATTACGCTACTTAGTTTTAAACTTAAATTTAAATCTCTATACTATTTTTTCTATTAACTCTTTTTCACTATAGTAATTAATACGCTTTTTAAATTTTTAATTTTACTAGTTTAAGTTTTATTTCTATTAATAGTAATAAGTGTAAAAAGATAGTATACTTTAATACCTAATTTAGCACTAACTATTATACTAAAAGTAGTATAATTAATACTATTACTAGTTATAACTATTAGAGGCTTATATTTCCTAATAACTTCCTTTAGGAGATAGGTAATAGAAAGTAATACTTTAGTAGGTTTTAGATAGGTAGTTAAATAAGTTTATAATTTTGTAAATCTCTATAGTTATTACCGTACTAAATAGGCTTTTAATATAGTAATTTAGGCTAGATAGTACTAATTTATAATAGTTATATATTTATATATTTATATATTAATTAAATAAAAAGTGTAGCTGTGGTGGCTCGGGGCGACCAAAAGGGGTTTTAAAAAAGGAGGAGTATATATATACCTTTATACTTAATATATTAAAAAAGTTATAATAGTTATAGTTTTTATATTACTATAGTATACTTATATATCTTTTATAATTTTTTTATTATACTATTAAACTACTTTAACTTTTAATAGGGCTGTTTTTATTACTAAACTTTTTATAGCAAATATATATAAAATTATAAAAGTAAAAGGTAAAAATATTATTTTAAATAGAGAATATAGGCCTTAAATAGTTTATTTTAAACTATTAATTTACGCTAAGGGTTTTTTAAGATTAATTTAGTGCTTATAACTAATAAAAGAAAAAATAGTAAACCTTTTAACTTATTTGGACTTTATATAAAATTACCTTAAACTATTTTTTTCTTAAAAAAACTAGCTTTAGTCTTATTATATTAGTATACTCTTAAGTAAATTATTACTTTTTATAAGAGGTCTATTTTACTTTTATATTACTTAGTCTAGTAGAGTCGTTCTAAATTTTTTTAAAATAATTTTAAATTATTTTTAAAACCTTTTTAGCGCTTCTATACTAATTAAAATTTTTAATTTTTAAGTATTCCCTTCGTCTAAATAGTTTTACTATTTAATAAAGTATTTTTATTAATCGGACTTATTACGTCTATAGTTTATAATATATTTTATATTATATATATTATTGCTAAATTAGCGTAATATATTAATTATTAATTCTTACTTATATAGTAGTACGCCTTAAGGCTTATATAATTTTAATAAAAAAAAATAAAAAACTAGATAGACTTATTTTAGGCTTATAAATGTAATTATATATATAATAAATAAACTATTTATATACTTAACTACTATACTAGGACTTAGCTATTTTTAGTTAATTTTTTTACTTAGTCTTATAGATTATATATAATAATTTAAAACCTAAATTTTACTTTCTACTTTTAGGTTTAGTAGAAGGCGTTTTTTATTTTAAAATATTTTTTCATATTTTTATACTAACTTTAGTTTTCGTTTAGCTTTATTATAAATATTAATAAGTTTAAAGGCTAAATAAAAAACTTAAAAGCTCTTTTTCTTATTTAGTACTTAAAAGGGCTAATTTAACTTTTTTAGGCTGTATTTATAATAAACTTAGAAGGGGGTATATTTAGTAATAAAATACTAACTATTATTATAAGTAAATGTTACATAAAAGATTTATAACGCCTAATTATTTTACTATAGATAATAAAAGATATAAAAATACTATTTAAAAGTTTTATTTTACCGTTTTATCTACTTATTTATTTATACGTAAAAGGTAAAAGCTAAGATTTACTTTAAATTTAAATAATAGTAAAAAGTATTTTAATATTTTACTTATATAAGTAAACCTCTATTAGATAGTACAGTTTTTAAATTTTTATAAATTATATAACTTTATAAATTTAGAACTAGGCTAAATTAATATTATTTTAATTTATTTTTACTAATACGTAATAGACTATTTTAAAAAAATTATTTATAATTATACAAATTACGTTATATATAATTCTAGTAAAATAACTAGGGGGTAGGTCTATAATAAAATCTATAGTTATATATTACTATAGTCTATTAAGGACTAAAAGTAGATAAAAAAAATTATATAGCTTATATATTTTTAAGTTAGCGCGTTAACAGCGCTTATAATTATAAATATAGTTAATACTATTTTTAAATATACCTATTTATATATATTTATATTATACGCGCTTAAGAGCTCGCTTTATACTAAAATACTTTAAAAAGGGACTACTATAGTATTTTATAATTACTTTTATTTTATCTTCCGGTGTATAGGGCTATATTAGTTTTATTAACTTTAACTTAGTACTTTTTAAATTATTTAATTATAAATTATTATTATTATTTTTAAATATATTTAACTCTTTATTTTTTAAATCTATTAGGTATTTTAAAATAGTTATCTTCTCTTTAAGTAAATTACGTAGCCTAAAATTTTAAATGTTTTTTATAAGTTTTAAGTTATATTTATAGTTTATTTATATATAAATTATTATTATAAAAACCGCGACTTTATTAACCTCTATAGTAAAGAGCTATAATAAGTTTTTTATAAGTACTATAAAGGCTATATTATATTTATATTTAGTTATTTTAGACCCTAGTATATAATAAAAATAGTAAAATAGAGTATTAGCTAGATTTATTAATTTTATTTTATAGGATACGTTAAAATTATATTTAAAAAAAAGTAGATATAACTATACTTAACGTAGTAATAGAGTTTTTATTTATATAAATTATTATAGATTATTATAATCTATAAAAATCCTAAAGTTAATACTTTATAAATATTATTTTTAATATTTAATACTTTCTAAAATAGTAAAAAGCTTTTTATTATATATATTATAATAGCACTACGAGCTATTTAACTTTTTTAAATAAAAATTAATTAACTATTACTAAAATAATCTATTCTTTTTAGAAACTAATTAGCTTAAAATAGCGCTAATAGCTTTATTAAAGGCCTTAGTTTTAATTTAAGTCTATTTTTTATACTTAAAGTATAATAGTATTAGTACTTTAAAAAAAATATTTTAAAACTTTTTAACAACTTCTCTATTAGTATTACTTATATCTATATAAATACTTTTTTTTTTTATAGCTAGCCTGTCTTTAGCGCTATCTAGCGCCTTTTAAATTAATTTAGTAAGTAGTAGGACTAATTAAAAAAAATAATTTATAAATTTATAATAGTAGTTTATAAAACTAACAAAAATATAAATATTATATATATAGGTAGATTTAAACTTATTTTAAATTATTTTAATCTAACTTAGGTCTTTTTTTTTTTTTTTTTAGAATAAATCTACGCTTTTAGCGTAGTACTTATATTTTAAAAGAAATAATTAGTATAATACTTTTATAGGTTCTATAAAACGGCTTTGCTATATTCTTAATATAATAATAAGAGACGTAATACGCGGTTATATAACGCGTATACTAAAAATAGTTTATTATTATAATAAGTTAAAATAGCGATACGTAAGTAAGCGTTACCTTTTAATCTAGTATAAAATATCTATTTATAAAGAAAAGAAATATAATAGTAATAGCTTACGCTATTACTAATATACTATAAAGTATTAATATACGCCGACGTTCCTAAACTAGCTATAATAATAATATAAGAAAATATAAAATAGGCTATTTATAAGGCTATAGCTCCTCGTTATACTCTATAATAATAAAACGTATAGTATATACAGCATATATAGTAAATATAGTAAATATAGAGTAATTTTAGACTAGTAGGCTGTATATCCCTATATATTATACTAATATAGAGGCACTAACCGTCCTTAATTAGTTTAATAGTATAACTTATATAAAACTAAAATATACCGCCTATAACTTTAGACTTTTTATAGGCTAAACTACTATTTTTATTACTAGCTAACACGCTCTAAGCGTTATAATTTAAAAATATAACTACTTATACGTTGTTTATAAATAGTCCTCTTATTAGTTACTAATAGTATATATTACGGCGTTACTAATAGCACAGCGTAAGTTTAAAGCTATAGAGTATAGATAAAAATCTAGTACGCGTAAGTAAGTAAAAGGCTAGATTTTAAAAGCTTTTAAGCGATTAGGGGAATCTAGATTAGTAAAAAAATATAAAAAAAATAGTATATTATAAGGCAGCGCAGCTACTATAGCTGTAATATATAATAACCTTATTAAGGCAACTATAGGAAATAGTAGCCTTACAGCCCTAGAGACAAGATAGACGTAACTAATATATAATAGGATAATATATAATAGAACAATATATAATAGGATAATATATAATAGAATAATATATAATAGGATAATATATAATAGGATAATATAGGCAAACGGCGCAATATATAGGTATAGAAAAAAAAAAAGGAGAGCTTTATAAAATACCTAAAAATATAGGCAGGATAATATAAAAAATATAAATATAAAGGAAATATATAGTCTATATTAAAAAGAAATAAAAAAGTTTCTACTTATTATAAACCTATTAACAAGTACTAATATAACCTATCGGACCCGGCCGTTACGGTTAAGCCTAGCTAACTTAAATCTATTAAGAGGCTTTTAGGTAAAATAATAAAACTAAAGTATTTTATAGATATAGTATACTAAAAATACTTTTTTAAATTTAAATAAAACTTTACTTTACGTAAATACTATAATACTATTTTTATATAACTTTTATTTATTTTTTTAGTATTTAAGAAAACGAATATATTATTAAAATATATAATATAGGTTATATTAACTAATCTAGCTAGTATTTATAATATAAGCTGTTAGAATTATATAAGTATATTTATTAAACTAAAAGGTATAATCGTATATTTAAAATAATTATATTTTATATAGAATATAGTCTTCTATTTATTACTTTTTATAATATAAATATAATAGTAAGCTTTTTATAAATTAAGTTTAGTATAGATCTGTACTTTTTTAAAATAGTTTAGTAACTCTATAATTAGTAAAAAAGTTTTATAATTTTTAATTATAATTTTATTAAAGCTTTTATATTTATATATTAATTAAATAAAAAGTATGGCTATAGTAGCTTAGGGCGATCTAAAAGGGGGTTTAAAAAAGAAGGAGTATATATATACCTTTATAACTTTAAAGCTTTTATAGTTTATATAAAGTCTTAAACTGCCTTTCTTTTTTTTTAAAAAAAGATAGGGGCTCTAGCTAGAGATTTTTATTATTAAACCTACCTACGCTTAAGATATTTTTTTATATACTTTTTAAGAACCTCTAGTTTAGTAACTAAAAAATTATATATAAAATAATATAGGGGATTAGTACTAGATTTAACATTAATTTTTAAATTATTTAATCTATAGTTTATAGGGATTTTAAAGTTCTTATTTAAGACTAGATCTAAAAAATTAAAATATTTAGATAGTATAGAGTATTTTTTATATCTATTTAATCTATTTTAGACTAAAATTTTTACTAACCCTACTAGGTATATATATACTTAAATAGTTAGGTTATATATAGTACGCTTAAACTCTTTTATATTTTTAAAAATAATCTTTTTAATAGGAGTATTATTTTTTAAAAAATTGCTTTTAAAGAGGACCCTTTAAGTAGTAATATTTATTTTTAAGTTTTCTTAGTTAAACTAAAATAAGTCTAAATAAATTTTATATTAAGAGAGATCTATAACTATAAATAGAATTAGCTAAATTTAATTTTAACTATATAAGTTAGTTAGGTTTATTTTAGTAATAGTAGTACTATAAATAGTTATATTAAAATTATTTACTACTTATACTAATAATCTATTAAAAGTAATTACCTTTAAGTCTATCTTCTTTACTAGCTTAGCGCTTATAAAATTTAAAATAAATCTTAAATTTATTAGGACTTTAATATAGCCTCTATTTATAACTCTAGCCTTTAGGATAACTATTCCCTTAAGTTAGTTATATAACTAGTTAAATAAACTGCTAATATATTTAATCTTAGGGATTTTTAGTAAATAGTTTATAATAGTTTTAATATAGGTAGTAAGTACTATAATTACTTTTATTTTTTTCTTTTTTTTACTTAAGTTAATAACGCGGCCTTATAAGTTGCTTTTTTAGATTTAAAAACTATTAGTTTATTTTTATATTAGTAGTTAGAAGTATAGTAGTTCTTTTTATTATAATAATAATATATTAGCGTACTAGTAGAGAACTTTATTTTAGTTAGTACTTTATTAAACTAGTTAGTATCTAACTATACCTATTAATTTTACTTAGAATATTTTTAGAGTCTAGTAAATTTCTTTATATTTTATATATTCTTTTTAGGCCTATATATTCTAGAATTACTAAAATTAGTCGTCTTTTATATTAACAAAAAAAAATTAGCCTTCTCTTTTATTTTAGTAATAGTATTAATCTATTATTTTTTTAAAATTTATAGTCTAGCCTAAAAATCTTTATTTAGGTAGCTTATAAAGCGTTAGACGTATTAACAGTTTTTACTAACTTTAAATATATTTAGTTTCTTTTAAAGAGGATAGATATAGTTTAAAAGTTTTATAAAAAACTATTTAAGTAGCTTAATAGTCTACTTAAAATTAATTTTAGTTTTATTAGACTATTATAGCGGTTCTTTAAGGGCGTTTAGTATTTTAACTTTTAAAAAGTTTTAAATTTCTTTCTATAGTAGATTAGTACTAAGTATTAAAATAATTTTAGCCTTTTAAGTAGTTTAAAGGGGATTATTAATATAGGTAATAGTAAATTTAACCTTTAAAATTTTTATTAAAAAAATAGATTAATAATTAGTAAAAATAGTATTTATAATTATTTTTTTAAAAATTAAAGTTACGTTTACCTTTTTTTTATATAGATATAAGAGGCCTTTAGCGTTAATAGGCCTATAGCTAAAATAAAAACTAAAATAGTATAACTCTATAAAATTAATAGGTTTTTTAAAATTATAGTTTAGTCGCCTATATTAAAATAATAGTAAATATTAAATAATTACTTTATTTTCTTTTTATTTTTAACTTATTAAAGTGAAGCGCACCAAGAACTGCTATTATAATCTATTAATTACTTTTTTAACTTTATATATTTATATATTAATTAAATAAATAGTGTAGCTGTAATGGCTGTATAGGCGACTAAAAGGGGTTTTAAAAAAGGAGGAGTATATATATACCTTTATACTTAATATATCGAAAGAGTTAACTTTATTTTTATATAAAATAGAGGTTATATTTATTTCTATTACTTTTCGCTCCGCCTATATATAGATAGTATAGCGTTTAATAATAGTTAATATTTTTATTTATAATTATATCTTCTTTCTTACCTATAATAATAATATAACATAATAACTAAGTACGCTTTATATGCCTACCTAGTTTATATACTAAATATACCTATATATATAGGCCCCCTTAAAACTTTTAAATATTAATTACTATTTAGTATCTTAATAAAGGTATTACTATTTTTTACCTATTACCCTACGGGCTTTACGCTTTTTTTTTTTTAAAAAAAAAATAAGCCTTTAATTAAGGCTACCTAACTATTCAAGGAAAGTGCTTTATCTCTTAAGTAAACTAATAACTAGCTCTTTAATTCCTAAATTAATATATTACTAAATAGTTATTAATTACTAATATATTATATAATTAGGTCTAATTTGCTACGCTAGTCCTATTTAGGAATAGATTTTTATCTTTAACCTTAGATAGTAAAATATACCTAAGAATATAACACGTTCTAAATAGGGATTTTAACTTTCTTATAGTTTTATATTAATTTCTTAGTAATACCCTATACTTTTAAAAACTTTATATTTTACTATATAAAGTGGGCGCGTTTAAAAAACGCTATAATAGTAAAAAGAATTGAACCCCTAATACGCAAGAAGACCTTAAAAATTTAAAAAATTTTAGTATTTCTAGGCATATGCCTACTATGCCACGCCGCCGGCTTTACGCTTAGGATATTTTTACTTTTACTATTACTTCTACTACTATTACTTTTACTACTATTACTATTACTACTATTATTACTATTACTTTTACTATATCTTTTACTATATCTTTTATATTAAATAGTACCTACCGTATTTATAAAATACTTATTTTACTTATTAACTCTACTATAAACTATAGGTTATATTTTTTTACTTTTTTTACTTTTACTATACCTATTAAAGCTGCCGCCGCTAATACTACTAACTTAATATTTATAATTTTAACTACTTCCTTTATTAATAATCTAATTAACTTGTTAGGCTAGTACCTATTATTAAATATAGTTATAACTTTATTTAATAAATTATAATTAACTTCTCTATTAGCTACTTTTAGACGAATAAGGTGCTTATACTAGTAAGTATTTACTAGAGTCGTGTCTTTATTACCCCTTATTAAGTAGGAAAATACTAGAGGAAGAGTTTATATAACTATACTAAATACTTTAAAATTAATTAGAATTATCTCGTTATTAGTATTAACGAGAGAAAGTATAATATTAAAATTTAAATACTATTAGTAGTAGGTTTAGTATATATATATTTATATACTAATCGAACAAATAGTGTGGCTGTAGTAGCTTAGGGCGACCTATACTAGTAAATAGGTCGGGGTTATCTAGCGTTAGGTTAGGGTTAGGTTAGGGTTATATAAATAATAGGTTAGGATTAGGTTAGAGTTATATAGACTAGAGGTTAAAGTTAAATTAAAATTATATAAACTATAGGCTAAAATTAAGTTAAAATTATACAGACTAGGGGTTAGGATTAAATTAAAATTATATAGACTAAAGGTTAGAGTTAGGTTAAAGTTATTAGAATTTTTTTTTTTAAAATTACTAAATTAAATATAGTATAAGACTCTAGTTATGTTTATATACTTATAAAAATTAAATTATAATAATTATTAATTACGGTCTTTTATAATAGCGTATAAACTTTTAACGCTTTTATAAAGAAAAAAATAATTTATTTTTATAGTCTTTAGTACCTTTTATTAAATTTTTATTTATACTATATATATTTTTTATATACTCTTTAATAAGCTCCCGAGGTGCTAAAAAGTCTAATAAATTATTAACTTTATTATAAAAAGTTTTATTATCTCCTATTTCTATTACTATATTTTATAGTCTAGTTTACTCTTCCGTTTTTTAAAAAATTAAATTAATAAAAATTATTATCTGCTAAACTATTTAAATAGAAAGTTAATACCTCTAATTACTAATAACGTTCTTAATAATATTAAAAACACGCTTAATACTAACTTATATAATTAATATAGTAAGTACGTCTTTTATAACTTAAATTAGTTAAAAAAATATATCTTTATGCGTCTACTACTAATCTAGTATATTAAAACCCTTAATTATTTTTATATAAGGAGTACTTAAATAGGCTTTTTCTTTTTTATATATTTAGCTACTAGCCTCTTCGGCTTCTTCTATAAAAGATATTTAGCTTAGGGTTAAAAAACTACTTAATAGAGTAGTAGGCTTTTAAAACTACTTATTACTTTATAGTTATTATATAAAAGAGTTTAATATTAGTATATAACTTATACGCCTATTATTATTATAGTAATTAAAGTAATTAAAGAATTATTCTTAATAGATATATTTATAGTAGAATTTCTATATATTATTTTAAACTAGTAGTTAGAGTTCTACTATAATAAATATTTATAATAATTATGTTTTATATACCGTAAGCTTTTATATTAGATTAAAAATAGTTATATAGTTAAATAAAAACCTTTATTTTATATTTATCTTTAAATAGTATTTACTTAACTTAGTATAACTATTTTTAGTTATAGATTATACTATTTTTAACTACTTAATATTTTTTTTATATTTTAGGTTTTTATTATTTAACTTAACTGTGAACTTATTTAAGAAATTAAAGAGATAGTTATATATAAGTTAAATATATTAAATCTAAGATTTCCGGTTCTTACTAAGAAAATTTATAATATTTTTAAAATATTTTAGTATTTTAGTAAGTAGTTTAAAGTAGTACTACTTTATAAAGAATAGTTTAAGTCGCTTAAGATTATAAAAGTCTATCTTAGCTATATTACTATTAGCCGCCCTAATAGTTATATTAAATATAACCCCTTATTTTAGCTATTTATTAATATATTTTTAGATTTTAAGTGCGTACGCGTATATATTAAATATTAAATTTTATTATATTTTAACGTCGCGAATAATAGACAGCCGTTTTTTAAATAGTAAATATTATTATATAGTAATAAAACGCTCGTAACGTTATAATAATATATTAATAGTAATATAAATAGTCTAAATCTAGTAATTACTTAGTATATAATAAATATATATAATAAAAGTATACGTATTTTATAAAAAGAGTTTAAAATAGATACCTGCACTTCTATTTTTTAAATATATTATTTTTATAATATTTTTATATTTTTAACTGCAGGTAATACTGCTAGTTTAAAATACTTAATAATATTTTAAATAATAAGATTAATAATATAAGCTAAATATAGTATAGTATTCTCTCGTAAGCGCTAAAAGATATTTTTAAAAACTAACTTCTTTTAAATAGCGCAAGTAAGCGTATTATTATTACTAGTATTATTATAAGTAATAGTTAGAAGGCGTAATTTAGTATTTATCTCTAATAATATTTATAGTATATTTATTATTATAACAGTACTAGTATACCTTTTATATATTAAGATAAATTAAGTAACTTCTTTTAAAGTCGCTAGTCGCGATTAATATAATATACTTTAATAATAAAAAAACTAAAGTAATTAAATATAAACTATATATCTAATATAATTAAAATTTTAGTTATTTAGTTAAGGTTATTAAGAAAGTATATTTTAGCTTATTAAAACTAACTCTAGAATATTAGCCTAAATTTATAATAGTTAATTATTATAGTCTTTAGTTAAAGGAATTAAACAAAGTGCTAGAATAATAGCTACTTAATTATATAAAAAGACTAGTTATTATTAACTACAACTTATATAAGCTCCTTTTTAAAAATTATAGTAAAATATAATAAAACTAGTATAAGTATATTTCTGTTCTAAAATTAAGAGGAAAGGGTAAGACGTATAAATTATTATTTATAAATAAAAACTTAAGTACCTTTATAAAACTAGGTACCTAAGTAGTTTATAAGATACTTAGTCTTAATATATTATTTAAGCCTAATAACTTCTATTAATAAATATTAAAAAATAAGACTACAGTTAAAGTAAAATATATATAAGTAACTATTTATATAGTTAGCAGCTTTTTTAAATTAGTTATATACCTAACTAAAGCGAGTATAAAAATTCTAGCATAGAGTAATATTTATAGAGTTTTTAGCCTATTTAGTTATATCCTATTACTTATTCTATATAAATAGTACCTTTTTCTTTTTTTCTTTATTTTACTTAATATACGCGGCTAGGAATATAACTAAGTTAATTTTTTTTTCTCCTTTAACAACTCTATAAGTAATTATTTTAAATAGATATAATACTTCTAGAAGTTAATAGTTAGATTTAATTTTTAGTAATTTATAAAAGTGTTTAGCTATAGTTTAAAAAAGAATTTAGCTAGTTTATCTCGTTAAAACTAAGTATAGGATATAGTACCTTCTAAGTTTTTTAATATTATAATCTTTTACGATAGTAGGGGGTTAGTAAAACACTAAGTAAAACTCTAATTAAATATTTTATTTTTAGTATATAGTAGCTATATATCTTATTAAATTATATTAATATAGATATAAGCACTAATAGCGGCCTATATATTAATAAGATTTTAAGTAACGTTATAAACTATTATTATTAGCTATAATAAACGCCGGCTGGCCTATACCCTATATACTATACTAAAATAGTTAAGTATGTAAAGATAGTTAATATATACTTTAATATTAGTATTTTATTAATAACTTAAGACTATAGCGCTCTATATTAAAGCTTATATTATAAGATTTTATTATAAGATTTTTTTAAACTAAAATTTTTTAAAATTAATTATTTCTTAAAATTGTAAATAGTTTTTATATATTTATATTATGTAATATTTTAGTTATTAATATATTATATTAATTAGTATATTACTTTCTATTATTAAAACTAAAGAGTTTTTTAACTATATAGCTTTATATATTTTTATATACTAAATACATTTTAATTTTCTTATAAAATTATTATATAATAATATTTTATAGAAAAATAAATATAAATAATATAATAATTTTATTAAAAAATTATTTAGAGGATTCTAATTTAATATTATAAATATTTAGTTTATAATATAATATATATTTCTTTATATTAATTATTAAATAATATTAAATAATTTAAAAGTTCTACTATATTTAATTCTTATATACGTTTTAAAAAAGTGTATACTATTTCTACTATTTATTATTATATATTAAATAATAATTAATTTATATTTATTATATACAAATAATTTTATAACATACTAATATATAATAATTTTAATAGAAAATTAAAAAGTATTTAGTAAGTATATACTAA